>JANEHK010000662.1:0-20053 GCA_025960845.1 Tachycineta bicolor | reverse complement strand
GGTTCGTTTACTGATCTCAGAGTGCAAAACACAACACAGAGGGGATTTCAGCATTGAAACAAATGTACCTTTTATTGATTGACCATAGCAAATGCGATAGAGGGATTAAGAGTGAGAGAAAGAGATAGAGATAGAGGAAAAGGGGGATATAGCTACCAAATGTGGAGATGGAGTCCTCGTGGTCCAGTCAATGGGTCCGCCTGTCACGTCAGGGAGAGTCTCTCCAAATCTCTGGTTAACTCAGGGGTTTTCATTATAGTCCTCAATCACGGGGGGAACAGGTAAATGTATTGAAACTCCCGAGGGGGAACAGGTAGTCCAGGTTCTTAGCATTAAGCAAGAGCCATTGTCTTCTTGGTCCAATGATCATGCCTCCAGACAAACATCTCGCTTCAGTTAAGTCAGCCCCACCCCCTGTATTAGGGTTGTCGGGGTCTCATGTCTCAGTCCTTGAGAGGGGCTTCATATAGGGGGCTCAGTCCTTGGAAGGGGGTTTTGATCTCTGTCTGTCACGGTGGTTGCAAAGCAGATGAGGGATTTTCTGTGGGGGACCACCAAAGTTACCCCAGAAAGTTCCCTTGGCCAAGAGGTGAGGAAATTCACAGGCTATTGTCGTGAAGCAGGGACCGTGAAGCAGGTGTAATCTTCAGGTACACTGCTCAAAGCCCGTGTACCGTGGTGTGGTGACACAGGAAAATGCGGCTGCAGACGATTGGCAAACATCCACCTCGAGCAGGCCAGAACTGTAGTGGGGTCCTCGGGGTCCTTATGACGATTGTGAGGCAAATGAGGGGAACTTCAGACAGACTCTTACAGTCTCGAGTGACTGCTTTGCATATTCAGGTAACACCCGTGCACATCAGCAGAGGTGACAGAAGCTTCTGTGCCTGTTGAGTTACAGATGTGTCTGCAGGGAGGACTTTTCCAGCTCCTTTGCTGATTGCTGCACGCAAGTCCAGCTCCCATCGCAGGGGTGAGTAGTGTGTCCCTGCTGACCCCACAGGCTGAGCACTGGCTTTGTTGGATCCATTCCTGGGAAATGGAACTGTTTTCCTCTAAGGCCCTCCAAGAGGGAAGAACAAAGGCACAGGACAGAAGGAATCGCTTGAGGCAAAGAACAGCAGGAAACCAATTGTGGAGGAACGGCACAAAGGGCATGGTGAGTGCATGTCCCTGAGCCTTCTCCTGAGGCTCAGCTGCCGGGGCCTTTCTCTGCACATCTGGACACGCTGTGCCCGGCACAGCGGGAAGGGATCCATGGCAGCCTGGCTGCCCTGCTGCTGCTTTCCCACCCCGCAGGGCTGTTTCCCAGCCTGGCCTGGCTGCAGCTTCTCCCCAGGCTGTGCAGGAAGGCATTTGGCATCAGCTGACAGGGAGCCCAAACTGCCCCACGGAGCATGCACACCCTGAGAGCCCCTGCACTTTCCCTGTGTCCCAGCAGCCCAAGTGGGGTGCCTCTTTGGACGAGGGAGGGCTCTGGTCCACCCCAAGAATCTAGGTGTTTTCTTGGTCCTTTTAAATGTGTTTGATGGTTCCATCTGATCCAAGTCTCTTCCTCCAGAAATGAAAGAAGAAACTGTGGTGACAATCGAGTTTTCCAGAGGAAGCAGTGGCACAATGGCAGGCTCTGCTGCAGAAAGGGAGGCCATGCCAGGCACAGTGAGTGGAGGTAATTGCTGTGCCTCTGGGCCTGGGCCCTGCTGAGGCTTGAGCTGCCATCTCTGCAGCTTGGCAGTGCGGGCACAGCCCAGACAAGAGCGGCACAGCCCAGAGGAATTATCCCCAGCAGGCTCAGGGCACTCGGGTACTGAGCAGTCCTGCTGGGCTCTCTCTGTGGGAGACATGGCCTGAAACCTGGGAGGGCTGAGAGGGGGGCCCATGGTGGGGAAAGGGGAGAGGGGAAAGCAAGGCTCCAGAGAGTCCTGAGAGCGCTTGGCTGTGTCCCCTTGGGCTGAGGGAGCTGTCCCAGGGGAAAGGGGGATGCAGAGATACAGGGAGGTTGGAATGGAAGGAGGGATGGTTCTGGCACTGGCTGCTGCAGTTTTCCCCAGGGCTTCAAGGAGGGTGCCCGGTGTACCAGTGAGAGAGGCCCAGGGGCCTTGGGCTGCTCCGGCCACCCCTGCAGGGATGTTATACAGGGCCTGCAAAGAGTGTGGAGAGTGAGCAGAGCCAGCCCACAGCTCCGCAGGCCCCTGGGCAGCTTTGGCCCTGTCCATGGACATCGGCCTCCCACAGCTTTCCCTGACGCCCTGGCAGTGCCCACTTCCCTAAGGCAGAGGGGGATCCCAGCACCCATGGAAATGGTTCTCATCTGTGCTCCCTACTAGATTGGGAACGTGACATGGGTTTTCTGGAAATGATGGCGAATGGTGCATTGAAGGCAGTGCCAGAGGCTGAAGGCAAGTCTGCAACACAACTCTTATTCGAGAATCATAAGTTTCAGTTTAGGAAGAGCTCACCCATGTGCCACTTCCATTAACATGATCTCAAGGCTGAAGAGTTTTGTTAATGTTGTGCTGCTCCCTCCTGGAGCCCTGAGTGATCCCCTGGATGGCTGTCAAGTGGGAGGAAGGAGCATTTAGCTGTCACTGCTCTTCCCGTGTGCAGTGCCAAGGTGTCCTTCCGTGTGCTCTGTGCAGCCACGAAGAAGAGCAGAGAGGGAAGTGGCCTGGCCCAGGGCTGTGCCCCGCGGCTGTGCCTTGTGCTGCTCCTTTGCCACCCCCAGGGAGCCTGAGGATCTCTTACAGGAGCTCCATGGGATCTCTTCTGTCCTGCCTTTCTTTGCAGCCAAGCCTGTGGATGAAAGAGATCTGGATTCCCTGCCCACGTTCAGGATGGGACCGTAGGGCGATGCTGAGGGTAAGTCAAAGCCTTTCCCCCTGGCAGAGCTGCCAGCTCAGAGCCCACAGCTCGACCAGGGGGCATCGCTGCAGGGGTCAGGACAGAACCGTGCCTGTGTGTGCCCTCGCTGTGCACGATGCCCTCACCGCTCCTGTGCCTCAGTGCTGCCCGTGCACATCAGCAGAGGTAACAGAAGCTTCTGTGCCTGTTGAGTTACAGACGTGTCTGCAGGGAGGAGTTCTCCAGCTCCTTTACTGGTTGCTGCTCACAAGCCCAGTTCCCATCGCAGGGGTGAGTAGTGTGTACCTGCTTACTCCACAGGCTGAGCACTGGCTTTGTTGGATCCATTCCTGGGAAATGGAACTGTTTTCCTCTACGGTCCTCCAGCAGGGAAGAACAAAGGCACAGGACAGAAGCAATCACTTGAGGCAAAGAACAGCAGGAAACAAATCACGGAGGAACAGCACGAAGGGCATGGTGAGTGCATGTCCCTGAGCCTTCTCCTGAGGCTCAGCTGCCAGGGCCTTTCTCTGCACCTCTGGACACGCCGTGCCCGGCACAGCCGGAAGGGACCCATGGCAGCCTGGCTGCCCCGCTGCTGCTTTCCCACCCTGCAGGGCTGTTTCCCAGCCTGGCCTGGCTGCAGCTTCTCCCCAGGCTCTGCAGGAAGGCATTTGGCATCAGCTGACAGGGAGCCCAAACTGCCCCACGGATGATGCACACCCTGAGAGCCCCTGCACTTTCCCTGTGTCCCAGCAGCCCAAGTGGGGAGCCTCTTTGGACGAGGGAGGGCTCTGGTCCAGCCCCCAGAGTTTCTGCCTTTTCCTGATGCTTATCAATGTCTGTGACAAGCATTGCCTCCTGTGGATGCCCACTCCCCCATGGCAAATGTTTCCATCTCATCCAGCTGTGCCTCTTCCTTTCTCAAAGTGATGGACCAAAAGTCTGTGCAGAAGGAGGAAGTTCCCGGGGGAAGCAGCGGCTCGGTGGCAGCCTCTGCTGCAGAAAGGAAGGAGATGGCAGACATAAACACAGTCACAGACGCAGAGAATGCCAGAGCAGATAATTGCTGTGCCAGGCTCAGCCTCTCTGGGCCTGTGCGGCCGCAGCTCTTCCCCCAGCTCCCAGCCTTGCAGGGCCCAGCAGATGCCAAAGCTGGAGGCACCTCGGCTTCCAGGCCTGCGGAGCTCGCTGACGGCCCCTGAGAAACGGGACTGGTGGCCCGAGGGGCCTCCTGCTGCAGCTGCTCCTGGAGCTGGCCCTGAGCGCCCAGAGGCCCAAGGCAGAGGAGCAGCCCCGAGCGGGAGCCCTGCCGCGAGCCCAGGGCCAGAGCCAGCCCTGGCTGCCAGCTGGGCAGGGCCTGTGCTGGGTCCTGACAGGGCCTGACTCTGTCCCCTCGGGCTGGCAGAGCTGTCCAGGGCACGGAGGGTCGGGGGTGGCAGTGGCTGCTCAGGAATGGCCTTGGCCAATGTCCCTCAAAGGAGCTACTGCCCAAAGAGCTGCGCTGCCCCTGGCCTCTCCTCACGGCCTTCTGGGCTTTGCTGGGAGCACAGCCTGTGCCCAGGGGCGGCAAGGTGCCTGCAGGGCCCAGCTCTGGGGGAAACTGAGAACGTCCTGGCTGTGTCCACTGTGCTGCCAGCTCAGCTGTGGGGCACAACCTGGGCTCACACTCCCCATTGCTCCCACAGATGCAGCCGGCACCACAGCGCGTGTTCCCAATTCCCGGAAGGGCACTGGTGGTGGTTGCTGTTGGCTAGAGTTTCCTAGAGTTGATTGCAGGCATGCTTTTTTGGTGCTTGGAAGCTGTGTTGGAATCTTCTCTTGCGGGAAGAGAAAATGGTGAGTGCTTCTTTTCATCTTTCCCACAGACAGCTTCTTTTGAAAGTCTGCTGTCAGCAGGAAACATTGCCAGTGAGGCTGCTGTGGAGTTGTGGATAGTCATTGCTTGTCCAAATAACTCTGCTGAAGGTTCTCCTCCAGTGGGGCACAGCCTGGGCTCACGCTACCCATTGCTCCCACAGATGCAGCCGGCACCACAGCGCGTGTTCCCCATTCCCAGAAGAGCATTGTAAATGGTCTCTGTCAGGGAACACTCTGCTGGATAGTGTTAATAGTAGACCTGCTTTGTTTGGTGCTTATCATCATTTTGTGCTGCTTTGGAATCTGTTGTTGCCGGAAGAGAAAATGGTGAGTGTTTTGTTCATCTTTCCCTCAAACAGCTTCTTTTGAAAGTCTACTGTAAGCAGGAAACATTCCCAGTGAGGCTGCTGTGGAGTTGAGGATAGTCACTGCTTGTCCAAATAACTCTGCTGAGGGTTCCACTCCTGGCCAGTGCTTTAATTGGGCTCATAATTACTGGGCCTCGTCCTGAGGAGCCTGCTGGGGCTGCAGCCAGTGCTGGCTCCCACGGAGGCTGCCTGGCCAAGAGCAGCCCCAGCAGCAGCGGGCAGAGGCAAAGCAAGGTGGGGAGGAGAAAGAGCGGGCACCAGCTTGGCCTGGCAAGGCAGAGGAGCTCTGGGGCCAGCTCCTGGCCAGGGACCCTGCCCAGAGCCATCCCCTGCTCGCCGGGGCCTTGAGGGGCAGCTGTGCAGCTGGGCCAAGGTGTGCCAGCAGCTCCGGCCGTGCTGGGGAGCCGTGCCAGCTCTGCGCCCTGCTGTGCAGGAGGGACCCTCTGTGCCATCGCAGCTGGGGCCTCAGACACTCCTCTCTCCACAGTGCCCCTGCTGCAGCTCCACACGACCAGCCAAGGACTTCAGCTGGAGAGTCCTGTCATCGTGGAGCCTCAAGCCAGTTTTCAACATCCCTGCCACAGCTGACCTTCCAGTTTGTTGCTGTGAACGTGCAGCCAGCAACCAGAACAGGACCCTGGGTCCCTGAAGGTTGTGCAATATTGTCAGGCCAGGAGTGAAGGTGAGCTCCTCCTAGACAGGATGGGCTTCAGCAACACCTTTGGCCTTCAGCTCTGGGGCCTGTGTGGTACCAGCAGCACTGGCAGAGCTCCTTGTTTGGGCACAGCCAGGGCTGGGCAGGCTGCAGCCAGCTCCTGAGACCAGCTATTTTGTTTGTTTTTTGTTTCCCTGCATTTCAGAATATTTTCCATAGAAAGAATTCCCCGAATATTTGTTCCATTTTCTCACAGTAGTTATATGTTTTTCCAAGGAGTTTTAGGATTCTAGACAACTTAGACTATTTTTAGACTTCTAAAATAAAAAATTAAAATTGCATTTGATTGGTAATCTTTATTCTAGGAAGAACTAAGACACCCTAAGACACCCAGCCTACTGGAGAGGCTCTTTTCCCACTGGTAATTTGTACCTAGGCACAACCAAATCACATAAAATTTTTTCCCCAGATATTTTCTGGGCTTTCTGACAAGCTCACCTCTTAGTCCTCAAAGGCAAACTTTGAGCACAGTGGGATGCTCCAGCTGTGCAGAAGGGTTCCTGTGTGCCAGCTGCAGCTGCAGCCATGGCTGCCTCCTCTCCCAGCTGATGCCCCTCGGCACCCTTACAAATACGGCCAAACACCTCAGTCTGGGACACCTGTACCAGACATTTCACATCTCCATACCCAACGTCCCTGTCACAGCTGCATTAGCAGCTTCTTGCTGTGCAGATGCTGCCACCAGCCTGTGTCGCTGAAGGCACTGGCCCTGATCTATGTCCCAATACGAAGGTGGGGCCCTCCTGTCGGGACAAGGCTTGGCCGAGCATTCTGTTCCAATAAAGAGCTGGAGTTGTCACCCCAGTGATCGTGTGCTACCTCAGCAAAGCTCACAGGTCACCAGCCCTGGCTGAGCTCCATCTCTGGGGGCAGCTGTGGATGCCCACGGTGTGGGCAGGCAGGAGCCAGGCAGGGGCTGCTGTGACCAGCGGCGGGGCCCCGAGGGGCTGGGGGAGCCCATGCTGAGCGTCCCTGGGCTGAGGGCACATTTCCTTCAGTGGGATTGTTCTGGAGAAAAAGAGAGAGAGCCAGGAGACTTGCTCTTTTTAATGTTTATATTATCAAGCTTGGCTCTGGGGGAGAGCTTGCTTGGACCCTTGGCAACATGGAGGAGGAAGTACACACAGCTTCTCTCCACAGCGAAGCTGGGGACTCCCACACCCCTCACGGGCTTTTTCCCCTTGCCGAGGAGTCCATTTCACTTCGCTGATCAGGGGTCATCCAGCAATGGGGGACTCCTTCTCAGGTCACGGCGACTAAATAAAGCTGCTTCGGCGGACCCCCCGTACCCCTTGCACTACTCTAAAGTGCGACTTCAGTCCTGGATTCTACTTTGGTTCTCTGCTTTTTAGAGTCTCTTGTTCTTGAGTCGTTCCCAGAATTCCAGTGTTCTTTTTATTTGCATATTCAGACACTATCCAGTGAATGGGAGCAGAGATAAAGGTTATAAGGGGAATTCTTAATTAACAAACAAGTAAATAAGGTGATTAATCAATATTAAAACAGGAATAAGGCAAATTCTTTATACAGAAATAGCATTAACAATCTTAATGGTAATACTTAACAAGTAAGTAACTAAAACATAGATTATTTGAATAGAATTTATTTATAACAACTCCCCCCTCTATTTCTTTGATCGAGCTTTAGCTCACATCAATTTGTTACCTCTTCTTCTTGAAAATATATTTCTCTACATTTTTGGAACTTCTCATATATTTCTTTGGCATTCTCATGTTCGGGTTCTTGACTTTCTATCACCATCATTTTGGTTTGTTTTTGACTGGTTGCTTTAGGGATCTGGATACTGGCTTGGACTGTGGAGGTGATTGTTCGAATTAGATATGGGATTAGACAGGGTAAAAACATTAACCCGGTGATTGAACAAATTATCATAAACCCAGCTTTCTTCCACCAATCCCCCTTGAATGACCAAAAACTATACCACCAGTTGGTGTCCATTAAAGGAGTCCACTCTTGATTTCCCACATAGGCTAGCTTTCTGATTTATTTTAAAATGTTTTTAATTACTGTACTTTTATCATCAATTTCTAAACAACATTCAGAAAATTTAAATTTACCCCAGATTCCTCCTTCATCTACTAAAAGGTAGTCTACAGCAAGACGTATTTGGTATATTACAGCTCTTGTTTATATTAGTTGCTTGCTGATGTGGTCTAATGCGAGAGCTGTTCTGTTAGATACCATTTCTAGGACAGCCTGGAGCCTAATGATCCTATTTAACATGTAGATTGGAGTGCGATACCCCCAGGGCCCGTCCTGTGCCCATGTAGCTGGTCTATAGGTTTTAATGATTTCTTCTGGGGTTCATAGTTTTCCTTTCCATTTTGGGTCTCCACCAATTGTTAGAGTATCTCTTTTCTTTGGTTCGACTTTTCCCAGATTATCATATACTGGGACTCCTAGGTGTGCTCCTAATCTCTTGGGTAATAGGAAGAAAGCTGACTTTATGATCCCTATTGTACAGCTTCCTGACCAATCCCCAGGCAATTTTGTATAAGCAGTATCTCCCCAGATCCAGAACAGGTGATTTGGAGCTTCCCAGTAATCTTCCCTAGTTTCAAAAGGCTGTTGCCAAAACCAAGACAGTTCTTTTATCCCCCAAAAAAGATTTATAGCTTTTTCAATACATTCATATAATTCATACCGCTCATTATAGATACATTTTTCCATTTTCTCAGTTGACCAATACTTGTTAGGCCCTTTGGGAACCCATTTAGCACTTGAGTTTATCACTATTATATACCTCTTACACATTAATTTTCCTACACGGGTTTGATACCTGGTTCCTGTCCTCATGATACATTCTTCCCCAATGATTTTAGATTTGAGATCCCACTTCTCTCTTCCCCTTGTTCTTAGACTTTGTGTATTCTGTTCAGTTTGCTTCCATTTTAGAATTTCTAGAGGGCTTAAACTCATTCCTTCCCAGGGCCATATTTCAGACATTTGTGTACCTCCACATATCCAGCACTCTGTTAAATTTAATTCTCGACTGATCCTTTCTACTAACTCAATGAACAGGTTTTTTCCTGATGGGATAACTAGGCCTTTTTCAAATTTTGTTGTCAACGCTTTTCTTATATCTCTCAATCCTTTGTTATCTGCTTCAAAGCATAACCGAGTATCTCCAATAGGACATTCCCCAAATAGGCGCTGTGCATAACTCGCTGTGTTTTTTGTGGTCCAATAAACTTTTTCATCCTCTTGGCAAGTATTCAACTGGGAGTGGACAAAGCAGTTTGGGTTCACGTCAGTATGGAGCCTGAATAAGGATCTGAGATCCTCTCCATCGTACACTGGATGGTAGCAGTTAGCACAGGCTTTGGTTTCATAGGTGTGCTTTATGAACATCAGCAGTACGATCCCTCCCAAGAGTCCAGTATGGGCCATCCTTCCTGGATCTCTTGCTCCACACAGCCTTCTCCTTGGAGTGGAGAGGTCTCCTGTAGAACCTACTTACATGATTCCATTTCTCTTCCCTATTAATTTAGTGTCCTTTAGAGAATGTTCTGTAGGAGATTCACTTTTTTTTTTTTCCCCTAAAAAAACTTAGACTCTTTTAATTTATCTTATTACTTGAACTTGTTCAAATTACTACTTATAGAACTTAAAAAACTTTTAAAATTAAGATATAAGAAAAGTTAAACTTATTTAAATCACTACTTATAGAACTTAAACAATATTTAAAATTAATACCAAAAAACTTTTACTTTTCTAATATATCTATTACTTAAACTTATTTAAATTGCTACTTATAAAACTTAAACAATCCTTAAAAATTAACATTAAAAAACTTCTATTTTTCTAATATATCTATTACTGAAGCTTATCTAAATTGCTACTTACAAAACTGACTTAGGTTTACAAAAATTAACCCTTATTTTGTCCCCCACTTTTTTTTCGTCCGTTATTATGGGAGAAGCAACTGACTGTGAAGAGGATACGCAAAGCAATCACACAGGATGAGAAATTTCGCAGGGCAGAATTGTTCCTCTGAGAGAGCCAAGGCCGAGAACCCTCTGCCTGTTTATTTCTTAGTTTTTATACATTTGTGGGTCTGGCTGTAGATTGGCTTCTGGAGTTTTCACCCCTGAGCCGAATGGCCAGACCAACTGTCAGTTACAATTGTTTTCAGGTTAGAAATATGCAAACAAAGAACAGAGAATGAAAAGCAAAGGATTTGTTTATGTTACACGTGTGAGAAAATGGCAGAAACTGCTCCTAATATTGTACAGTATCTAAAAGGTCTGACTCCATTTCATGAACAATCAAAAGGCTTTAAAAAACACAGAAAAACTACGGTGACAACTGAAAAAGGTTTTCACAGTCTCTGTTCTCACTTATTTCTTTTTAAAGATTAATTTCAAGTCTTTCTGGTGTGGTGTAACTGTCCACTCAGTTTCATCCGGTGAGGGTGCTGAACTCGGGTTCTCTCCAGGAGGGGGATCTGGCCCCTTAACTCTGGTGATGTGGGTCCATCCTTTTTCTTTAGTGTGTACTGCTGTGTGAGTTGTTAACAGTACTTGGTAGGGACCTTCAAACTTCTGGGTCAGCTGGGTATTAGTCCACGTTTTGATCAATACCCAAACTCCAGGATTGATATTATGCACATTTGCATCCAAAGGGGAAGTTTGAGGAAGATAGCCTTTCCTTCTGAGATTTTCTAGGGTTTGTCCAATGGTTTTTAGATCTTTTCTAGTGACTTTCTCTTCTTCCAGGTAGTTTTTAGAACTATAAGGAGATAACAAAAAGGGAAGCCCAAATAACATTTCATATGGTGACACTCCTAGATCTGCTCTGTGGCTGTGTTCTGATTCGTTAATAATGCTAGGGGTAAGCATTTAAGCCAATTTAGTTGAGTTCCTGCTATTAGTTTAGTCAGTACATTTTTAATGGTCTTGTTCATCCTTTCTCCTCTGCCTGAGCTTTGGGGATGCCATGGGGTGTGTAACCTCCATTTTATCCCTAAGGCTTGTGTTCCCTGTTGTAGAATTTGTGCTGTGAAATGTGGCCCTCTGCCTGAATCAATATTATTCATCAGCCCATACCGAGGGAGGATATCTTCTAATATTATTTTTGTTACCACTTCTGCTGTTTCCCTTTTTGTAGGGAATGCTTCTACCCAATGGGTAATGTGATCTATGACCACTAACAAGTGTTTGTACCCTTGAACAGGGGGCATCTCAGTAATATCAATTTGTACATTCTGGAAGGGCCTTAAGTCTAACTCCCTCCCTCCAGGCTCAGTCTTCCTCATCACTTTTTGATTTATTTTCTGACATATTATACATCCTTGAGGAACTGTGTTTGCTAATTTGTGTACTCCAATACATAGGTTTTCCCTTAGGAAATGGTCACATAACACCTGGGTTCCCCAGTGGGTTAAATTCTGTATTTCTGTAAGTATTTTTCGGGCTAGGGCTTTATTTAAGAATTTCCGTCAGCTGTTAACCATACTCCATGTTCCCCCTGGTGTAATCCTAATTCTTTTATTGCTTTCTGCTCTTTTTTACTAAACACCTGCTCTCTCCCTTCTTCTTCTTTTCTTGGTGTTTTTTCCAATTTGAGGATTTTTACTGGTTCTCCTGGTTCTAAAGCTGCCTCTCTGGCTGTTTTAGCAGCTAACTGGTTTCCCCTTATCTCGGGCATATTTCCCATTTGATGCCCTTTTATGTGGACTACTGCAATTTCTACTGGTTGTTGTAAAGATTTGAACACTGACTTTATTAATTCTGTGTGTATTAAGTTGTTCCCTTTTGAATTTAAATATCCCCGTCCTTCCCAAATATTCCCAAATGTGTGCATGATACCAAAGACATATCTAGAGTCTGTGTAAATGGTCCCTCGGTCATCTTTAAGTAAGTCTAGCCCTCTCTTTACTGCATATATTTCACAGCACTGCACTGACCAATTACTTGGTAACTTTCCCTTTTCTAAGACTTCCATTTTCTCTCCCTCAATCACAGAGTATCCGGATGTTCTTTTCCCTTCCACCACTCGGGATGACCCATCTGTGAACAACACTCTCCCATATGGAAAGGGGTTTGTCTTCTAAATCTTCTCTCACTTTTGTCTGCATATCAATGAGTTCTAGGCAATGGTGTTCTATCTCTTCGGTGGGCTCGCCAGAGAGAAATTGGGCTGGATTTAAGCTTTTTGATGTTGTTAGTTCTACGTTATCTGTATGTTTTTAGTATAATTTCATATTTTAGGATTCTAGAATCTGTGAGCCACTTTTGAGCTCTTTGGCTTAAAATGGTTTTCAAACCATGTGGAGCATGTATCTTTAACTTTCCCTGTAATGTTAACTTTTGAGCCTCTTCTATCAAAATAGGTGCAGCTTCAACTGCTTGGAGGCAAGCTGGCCATCCCCTGGCCATTGGATCTAGTAGTTTTGATAGAAATGCCACAGGTTTTCAGTATCCTCCCCATTCTTGGGTTAAAACTCCATATGCTCTCCCTTCCTCGGTATTTACAAACATATCAAACTCCTTTTTAAGATCAGGTAAGCATAAAACTGGTGCTGAGGATAATTTCTCTTTTAAATCCTGTAGCTGCCTCTCATCACTTTCTGTCCAATTCATTGGTTCCTGGTCTATTAATTTATCATAAAGAGATTTAAGCCCTTGAGTGTACTTATCTATCCAGGGCTTGAAGTATCCGAACAGGCCTAGAAGTTTCCTTATGCCTCTCTTATTTTTCGGAGGTGATATAAATACTATTTCTGAAATTCTTGCAGGGCTTAACCTTTTACTCACTTTTCCAATTATGTGTCCTAAATAAGTGACCTCAGTTTCCACAAACTGTAGTTTACTTTGAGATACTTTTAACCCCTTTTCTCCAAAAAAGTTTAAAAGTTGTATACTTCCATCTTTAACTTCTTTCTCCGTCTCCCTTCTCGATTTGGGTCTCACCCTGGGTAATCTCCAGGTGGCCCCAACCTATTTTCCCTTTCCCAGATTCTGATACTTGCTGTTCTGATCATTCGTATTTCCTCGGGGGAGAACAAGATGTTTAATATAGAATTTAACTCTCCCCAGGTATAAACATTGGGTCTAAGGAATTGGTCTACCTGTGTGGCAATACCTATGGGATCTTCAACTAAATTTCCTAGCTCTTTCTTAAATCCTCTTACCTCAGAGGCTGTTAATGGGGCATTTACAAATCCCACTCCTCCAATCACTCCTCCCATAGGCACTTCCCTGAGGGGAAAAAGGCTTTCTGGCTTTAAGGCTTTTGACCTGGTGTTACAATAGGGAACCTCACTCACATTATTAACTGGTAATAACTGTCTGGGTCAGGGATTCCTGGGGGTTTCCAGGAGAATGGGATGACTCAGGGGAGTCTGTAGGGGTTTTGGTTAACTCGCAATTAGGGGGTGGCAGGGGAATTGGTGTAGGTGAGGGGGAGGTAGTAAAATCTGCAGGAGGAGAAGCAGAGGATGGTACTGTGGGAGAAAGGGGGACTAGGGAAGAGGTTGTGTTTTGGGAAACTGAAGGGGTTATAACTGGGGCTAAAGAACCTTGACTTTGATTTGGGCTCGAGGAAGGTTTAATTGGGATTGTTAAGGGATGGAAGGAGGAGGCTAATAACAACTGAGGAAGGAGGGTATTGGAAGGAGGTGACAAAGGGGCTGTTGGGAGTGTAGGGGGAGAAGGTACTAAAGGATTGAGGAGGAGAGGTGTTAAGGAGGGGTGATGATGGAACCACTGGGGGAAGAGAAAGAGAGGGTTCTGAAGGAGTTTGAGTTTGATTCGGGGAAGTTAGTAGGGGAACTGGGACAGGATTTTGAGGGACTTGGGGCACTTTTGGGTAAATTGGAGGGGGTAAATGGTCTAGAGGGTCCCATCTTTGATTAGTTTCAGTTCTTTCCTCTTTCTGTTCCTTTCTTTCACACTTTTCTTTTTCTTTTAATTTGCAGACTTTTATGTTCTCTTTACTCGTGACTCTCTTTTGCCAACAAGAAGCAGCATAGGCTAACTGGTTTACTTCTGGATCTTCCTGAGTTCTTAGGTACTGATTTAACTGATAGCACATCCACTCATGTGTTCCAAACCATGGCCACTCTCCTGGTAATTTTAATTTTGGCCAGACTTCTGTGCAATAAAACACCATTTTAACTTGATCTAGTCCTTTCATGGTTTCTAAAGAATCCCATTTAGCTAAAAGTTGTTCTAAGGACTACCAGGTGGAATACTCTTCCCTCTGTTATTTTCCTTTTGGGATTTCTTCCTACAAGTACATTGTCCCATTTTCTTTAGACTGAAAAATAAAATTTCAAAGGTCCCTTCCACTGATGGGAAACACAGGTTTTTAAGCAAAAAAATTTCTTCAGCTTTTCTCACTCTACTTCAAATCTCTTGACATAATTCTTGAACACTTCAAATTAAAACTTCAGAACTTTATGCTTTCCTACTCCTTCCTACACTTCTGCTTTCATTTAGGGAACAAAGTCTCTCTCTTTCTATTCACTTACCCCAACCTTCTTCTCTTTCTTGGACGCTCACACTTTACTTACACCAGGGGCTCAGACTCTCCTCTGACCCGTTGAGGTGGTTCCTAATGGTCTCACCTCCTATGTACCCCCATGCCTTGCCTCACCCCTGAGACTCTGGACACGCTTTGTGGTGCACGACAGGGTCCCTAGTACTGGCATCCCCTTCCGGACCTCAGGGCCTTCCCACGCCTGAGGCCCCGCCGGGCCGGACACCTTCAGTCCGAACCCCGGACTAGACTGCCCTGTCACTAGTACCGTTCCCCTCTTCACTTTTTGAAACGGAGGTAAGAGGTCAAGACTCCGCACGGGTTACCTGGGGGTGTATCCCTTCCTTGTTTCCAAGGATCAACCCGAGCAGGGCCCAACCCCTTTGCCTTCCACCAGGACTGGCTTGACTACTTCTCCCCAGTGAAGCAGCCTCGGCAAGAGGGATGAGTGCGTGTGTGCAGGATGCCTGCCTCGCCTCCAAGCTGACTCCCCACCCCGGTGTCCTCGGGCTATGGGTTTACGGCCTCCTCCCTGAGACCGCGGCAGCACACCCTCTCCGGTGCGTCTGGCTCAGTCCTGGGAAGCAGGGACTCTCATGAGCTCTCGGCGCCTGCAGTGTCTGGGGACACCCCATCAACCCTGGTATGGTTTTCCCACCGCTCCAGGGACTCTAAACCCTCCTAGGCTACTCTAGCCCTTATGGGGGGGAACGATCTGCCCCTAATGTGTGCCACTCACACTCTATTTTCCCCTGCACGCCCGGGGTGGGGGGGTCTTTCTGCCCCTAAGGAGATGCCTCACTCACTAGTTTCTTTCGCTTCCCCCTTTTCCCGGCTGGCCCCCTCGCGGGGTCTGAAACTGCAATACTGAGGGGTCCACACTCAGTTCCGGGGGTCCGAGCTGCCGGCCCCCGACTCTCTCACACTCCCACTCGCACGTCTCCTTTACCCACTGCCGGAATGCTCACCCTCCGGCGCTCCTCCTCGTTGCCAGTGCCAGGCTGCTCCGACTTGGCCAGCTGTCCCAGAGGTCCAAAGGGTGAGTGGCCGTCCCGTCTTCAGTCCCTCTTCAGGCATGGCCAGATCCCATGGATGAGCCCTCAAAAATTGTTATGGAAAAAAAAAAAAAAAAGAAACAGTCAGAGACTTGCTCTTTTGTATGTTTCTTTATTATCAAGCTTGGCTCTGGGGGAGATCTTGCTTGCTCCCTCGGCAACATGGAGGAGGAGGTACACACAGCTTCGCTCCACAGGAAATCTGGGGACTCCCACACCCCTCACGGGCTTTTTCCCCTTGCTGGGAGTCCATTTCACTTCGCTGATCAAGGGTCATCCAGCAATGGGGGACTGCTTCTCAGGTCACGGCGACTAAATAAAGCTGCTTCGGCAGACCCCCGTTCCTTTGCACTAGTCTAAAGTGCAACTTCAGTTCTGGATTCTATTTTGGTTCCCTGCTTTTCAGAGTCTCTCTTTCTTGAGTCATTCCCAGAATTCCAGTGTTCTTTTTATTTGCATATCCAGACACTATCCGGTGAATGGGAGCAGAGATATAGGTAATAAGGTGAATTCTTAATTAACAAACAAGTAAATAAGGTGATTAATCAGTATTAAAACAGGAATAAGGCAAATTCTTTATACAGAACTAGCATTAACAATCTTAATGGAATTACTTAACAATTAGGTAACTAAAACATAGATCATTTGAATAGAACTTGTTTATAACAATGGTGACTGTGAGTTGATGAAATGAGAGATGGGATCTGCTTGAGGCGGATGGTGCGGTGGCTGCTCACCTGCAATGTGTATCCCTAAGTACCTGTTTCTTCAGAACACTCTGAAGAGTGTATAGAATTGAAATACAAACCAAAATTGCACTGATCCAGTGCAGTTTTGGTTCGTCTTCAAGAGATTCTTCAAGTTGAGCCCAGACATTCTGTTCTGCAGACGCAGAGGCAGGGGCTTCTTGGAGCGCTGCTCTAGCACCCATTCTTTGGAACAGGGGATTGCAGGAAATAAAGAAGAGAAGCCCATCAACTACTGAAGAGGAACAGTCACTGACAGGAACCAGTGGGTTAAGAAATGTGAGGAGAAAAAAGGCAGAAAACGTGAGGTAAGAAGTAGGAGAAATGGGATTGAAAAAAAGAGAGAAGTGTCAAGAGAGAGGAGGGAAGAAAAGGGTAGGAAACCTGAGTGAGAAAGGGTGAGGAAACAGAGGGGAAAATGGTGAAAGATGTGAGTGAAAACAGGAGAGGAGGGTGAGAGTAGGGGAAGGTAGGAAATACAATGGGAAAATTCTAAGAAACAATTGTGGAAAAGGGTGAAAAACATAGGGGAAAAAATGGAGGGAAATGTGAGGGGAAGAGAGTGAAAAACTTTAGTGGTAAAGAGAGAGAAACAGGCAGTAAATGTGAGGGGAACTTTGTGAGAATCCTGAAGGGAAAAGCATGGGAAACCAGAGGGCAGAGAAAGAAAAGATGAGGAAAAATGGGTGGGAAGTGTGATGGGAAAAGTGGCAGAAAACAGGACAAAACATGAGAAGAAACATGAGGAGTAACAATATCGTGAGTTGGCACAGTTTTGTTTCTAGATATAGAGAAATGTGGAGTGTTTTTCCATGCCAGGACCTTAGAGTTGATTTGAGGGGGGAGGACAACTATAAGAAAGCTAGACAAGATATTGGCAGCTAGTTTAACTAATGGAGATGCCAAATGAGACTTCGGGAAGTGTTACAAATGGGCCAGGAGACCAGCTCTTTTTTAAAGGCTTTTATTAAGGACAGCTCTGGGTGGGGGACTCGAGGGGTGGTGCACACTGCCGCTGCTCCCGATGGATGACATGGAGGAGGAGTTGGTTCAGTTTTGCCACCCGGCAGAACTGGTGCTTCCGTCATCACAAGAGTCTCTGGGAAGACAATAATGGCTCCAAGTCTCAGTGGTGTCTTTCTGGCCCGTGGTGACGACACAGGGCTGGCTCCAAGAGATGATCTGAGGTTCTGTACCGTCTTGCTGGGCTAGAGTTGTTATTTCCAGTCCTCAGTTATCTGGTGGCTCATCGTTTCTGGGGGTCTTTTGTGCCAAGTGTATCTTAATTTGCATATGGATATGTTCTTGTCACACAGTCTCCAGGGAGCAGAGGCAGTGACACTCGACGGAAAGGGAGTACAGGCATAGAGTAGGGATGAGGGAGTAGCGGCACAAACAAACAAGTTTTTGCTTATGAAGTATTAAACTTAGAACAGTAACTTTTAACAGTAACCAAGAGCTCATATCTTAGGAATTTATTTCTTACAATAGGTTGGTGTTACACAGACATGGCCAGGAATAGACTGGCAGCAGGATGGCCTGGGGACAGCCAGGTGCCTGAGGCACTGTCCCTGCATCCATCCCTGCTGTGTATCCCTGTGCCACTCTCTCAGGGACACTGCTGAGGCTCGGAGCAGCCATCTCCTGGCACCTGACTGGCACTGGGAGCAGGGCACTGCTGCTGCCGCCGCCGTGGGCGGCAGGTGCCAAGGAACACCCTGCGCACAGCCCTGAGTGCCCTCCTGAACAGGGACTGGCGCTGCGGCTGCTTCGGGGCGTGAGTGGCTGTGAGGGAAGGAGATCTGTCTCCAGGGGCCTGTGAGGGCAGCAGGCAAGCTCCTGTTCCACCTGGGGACATGGCTGCCTCATCCTTGGGGTATCAGGCAGGTTACCCATTACTCCCGATCAACTTCTCCATTTGTTTGGAATAGTTTCCAGGATTAGTTCCTCCATCACCTTTCCAGGGATGGAGGCAAGGCTGACTGACTGACCTGTATTTTCCTGTATTGTCCTTCTTACTCTCTTGGAAGACATCACTCTAGTATAGCAATTCTGGCTGTTTACAGCGAGTCAGTTCCATCAAAAATGACCAGAAAGAAGAATGAAACACTAAATACTATTCAATTTAGTCTATTAAATTCTTCTATTTGCTACCATTCTGTGCCACAAGAAAGATCTTGGTTTCTTTCCAGTATTAGACATAAAAAATACAGATAACAGACATAATTAGACATTAGTCATAATAGACTGATTCAAAAAAAAATTAAAAAAAAAAAAAACCCACAAAAAACCCCCCAGCACAACAAAAGTATTTGTTAATTGGATATAATTATGCCAGTTTTTCAGGAGACTCATAACTTAGATTTTCTTTCAGAATAAGATGGAGATGAAAAGACTTGAGAGCTTCCAGAATTTTGATACATTCGTTTTCTCCAACTGTTTGGAAATCTGTTAGAACACGGTGAAGACATAGTGCTTTTGAAAATCTCATTCTGAACTTCTGTAGGCTTATATTACATATAAAAATGCCTACAAGAATTTTAGCAAACCTGTAGCACAGATTTGTCACTTTCAAAATGAGGAAGTATCAGGATTTGTTTGATTTAATTTTTTTAATGTTCTGCTTCTGATTCGCACACTTTTATATGCATGTGTATCTTTTAGTATCATGGTCACATACTCCATTTTTCTTCAGGTCCCCAAATCATCAGTGCTCAGAACAGGTAATGAACAACAATATCAATGAATAATCAAGATCCTTTTCCACCTCTTTTATGTAATAATAAACTCAGGCACCATTGATCTTTTGGGAATCAAGCACAATACTTGTATGCAAAGTTTGCAGGGAAGATTTAACTATCAAGCCCTGTGACTTTTCTCTCCTCTCCCTTTCCCCATTTCCTTCATCTCTTGCCTGACCTCAGAGCCCTTTCCCCTCCTGTCAGCTCCTCTGTTTGTTGTCCTGCAGTGAAGCCCTCACCTGCGGGTTCCCCAGCGTGTGGCAGCACAAGTCTTCAAAGAGCAGCAGCAAACTCTGGCTGAGAGCACAGACACTCTCTCAGCCAGCTCAGCTTTCAGCTGCCAGGGCACAGCGCAGAGGGAAAGGGGTGCAAGAGAGAGCTGAGGATGCTGCCAGAGTAGCACTTGGGCAATCCAGGGTGAGAGTGGCTTCAGCTGCTGTTGAATCGCGCTGTAGGTGACACAGGAGGCTGCTCTGCCATGGTCCAGGGCTGTGCCATCCATCCATGCAGACAGGCAGTGGAAACAGGCTCTTCTACAGGCAGGCTCCATCCATAGCAGAACTTCGTCAATCTTGCTAAAATCTCTCTCGGTCCTTCTGTCTTCACATTGACACTCGTTTGGATAACAGTATGGAGGTGACATGAAACAATTGAGTATAACTTGTGAACAAATTTCCATGGGCTTTATGTTTGCTTTTTGTTTGTTTGTTTGTTTTTGTTTCAGTTTTTGTTGTTGTGGTTGTTGTTGTTGTTATCTTTGTTTTGTTGTTTTGTTTTGGGGTTTTTGTTTGTTGTGGTCTTTTAGTTGAGTTTGGGCTTTTTGCATGTATGGGAGGCTTAAATGTGTCATAAATTTCCCGTGCATTCATGAGTCTGTACAGGGCCCTCCATGGGGATTTCCTTGGCTATGCACAAGCTCAGAGACCAGCATGTGGAAACTCAGGCTGAGCACAAAGGAAGCACAGGATGAGTCTACAAGGTGCTCTGTAACAACAGGCACTGTTAGCTGCTATCCAGTGCGTAAGGACTACAGACCACCTGCTTCAGATTCTCCTCATAATGCACACTGTTCTTGTTTGGTATGATGCAGCTCTCTTAAACCTCTATTACACTATATTTGCACAAGCATTCACCCAGATGTTTGCTAAAAAATTTTGTTCCAGCTGAAAAGCACAGGGTACTCTATGCCCTGAGCAATAGCAGTAGATAAATGGACATATAC
>JANEHK010000661.1:0-20055 GCA_025960845.1 Tachycineta bicolor | reverse complement strand
TACAGACTCCCATGAGTCATCCCATTCTCCTGGAAATCCCCAGGAATTCCTAACCCAGACAGTGTTATCAGTTAATAATGTAAGTGAAGGACCCTATTGTAACACCAGGTCAAAAGCCTTAAAACCAGAAAGCCTTTTTCCCCTCAGAGAAGTGCCTATGGGAGGAGTGATTGGAGGAGTGGGATTTGTAAATGCCCCATTAACAGCCTCTGAGGTAAGAGGATTTAAGAAAGAGCTAGGAAATTTAGTTGAAGATCCCATAGGTATTGCCACACAGGTAGACCAATTCCTTGGACCCAATGTTTATACCTGGGGAGAGTTGAATTCTATATTAAACATCTTGTTCTCCCCTGAGGAAATACGAATGATCAGAACAGCAAGTATCAGAATCTGGGAAAGGGAAAATAGGTTGGGGCCACCTGGAGATCGTAAATTACCGATAGCTGACCCCGGGTGGGACCCAAATCAAGAAGAAGAAAGACAAAATATGAGAGACTATAGGTCCTTGATAGTAAGAGGTATAAGAGAATCTGTCCCCAGAGGGAATAATACTAAATTAGCGTTTGATGGGTCCCAAGAAAAAGATGAGACTCATGCCACTTGGCTAAATCGATTAAAAAGAAATTTTCAATTATATTCAAGCATAGACCCTGATAGTCCTCAGGGACAAGTAATTCTAAAAGTGCAGTTTGTAACAAAGTCATGGCCAGATATATGGAGAAAATTAGAAAAAAATTGAAGATTGGCAGGAGAAAAGTATTAATGAATTATTTAAAGAAGCCTTAAAAGTTTACCTGAGGAGAGAAGAAGAAAAAGCTAAAGCCAAGGCTCACATTATGATAGCTGTAGCAAGAGAAAGTACTGGAGGAGCAGAAAACCAGAGAAACTCCTCCTTGAAATCTAGTGAGGGAGGACCAAGACCCTCATTTAAAGAACCAAAGTCACCCATAGTACCACCGTGGGTAAATTTGAAAAGAAGTAACCCAGGAGAGAATAGAACTTGTTATTACTGTGGTGAAATAGGGCATTTAAAAAGGGACTGTAAGAAATTATCACTTGATGAAGCTATTGCAAGGGAGCAAGATGCCCTGGAGAGGGTGCTGAAAGGGGAGGATTAGGGGTGTCAGAGGCTCTATAAAATAGGGGACCCAATGGAACAACAAGATGAGCCTCTAGTAAACTTTGATGTGGGGCCCCAAAGTGAAGAATATGAATTCTTAGTAGACACAGGAGCTGATAGATCAAGTTTAAGGAAATTACCAACAGGGGTAACCATGGGGACAAAAACTTGTGAAGTGTTAGGGGCTGAAGGGAGGCCCTTTCGAGCATTAATAATTGAAGGAGTAGAGATAAAAGGGAACTCAAAGCACTGTGTAGCTGATTTTCTTCATTTACCACATACAGAAACCAATTTACTAGGCAGAGATTTACATGTGCAGCTCAGGGTAGGAGTTATCCCAAAAGATGGAAAAATGGTTGTGCATATCATGAAACTGACACAAGGGGATATACAAGAGATAAATCCAGAAGTGTGGGCTACAGAAGGAAAATATGGGTGCTTAGATATCCCTCCCATTAAGACAGAAATGCAAAAAGATACCCCTGCCATGAGAGTAAAGCAATACCCAATGTCACCAGAAGGAAAGAAGGGGCTAGCTTCAGTAATTGAGCATCTTTTAAAAGAAAATATTCTGGAAACCTGTATGTCCCCTCATAACACCCCTATATTGGCCATAAAGAAAGATGAGGGAAAGTTTAGATTAGTCCAGGATTTGAGAGAAATAAATAAAAGAACTATTGCTCGACACCCAGTAGCACCTAACCCCTATACCTTGCTGAGTAAAATTCCAAGAGAGTATACCTGGTTCACAGTGATAGACTTAAAGGATGCTTTTTGGGCATGTCCCCTAGCAGAAGAGTGTAGGGATTGGTTTGCCTTTGAATGGGAACATCCAGACAGGGAAAGGAAACAACAGCTAAGGTGGACTCGGTTACCGCAGGGATATACAGAATCGCCAAATATCTTTGGACAGGCCCTAGAGACATTATTAGAACAGTTTAGTCCCAAAGAAGGAGTTCAAATTTTGCAATACATGGATGATTTATTAATATCAGGGGAGACAGAGAAAGAAGTTCGAAATGTAAGTACACAACTTCTAAACTTTCTTGGAGAAAAGGGGTTAAAAGTATCTCAAAGTAAACTACAGTTTGTGGAAACTGAGGTCACTTATTTAGGACACATAATCGGAAAGGGGAGTAAAAGGTTAAGCCCTGCAAGAATTTCAGGAATAGTATCTATATCACTTCCAAAAACTAAGAGAGACATAAGGAAACTTCTAGGCCTATTCAGATCCTGCAAGCCCTGGATAGATAAGTACACTCAAAGGGGTCAAATTTCTTTATGATAAATTAATAGACCAGGAAACAATGAATTGGACAGAAAGTGACGAGAGGCAGCTACAGGATCTAAAAGAGAAATTATCCTCAGCACCAGTTTTAAGCTTACCTGATCTTAAAAAGGAGTTTGATTTGTTTGTAAACACTGAGGAAGGGATAGCATATGGAGTTTTAACCCAAGAATGGGGAGGATACCAAAAATCTGTGGCATTTTTATCAAAACTGTTAGATCCGATTGCTAGGGGATGGCCAGCTTGTCTCAAAGCAGTTGCAGCTGCAGCTATTTTGATAGAAGAGGCTCAAAAGTTAACATTACAGGGAAAGATAAAGATACATACTCCACGTGATTTGAAAACAATTTTAAGTCAAAGAGCTCAAAAGTGGCTCACAGATTCTAGTATTCTAAAATATGAAATTATACTGATAAATTCAGATAACCTAGAACTAACAACATCAAAAAGCTTAATTCCAGCCCAATTTCTCTCTGGCGAGCCCACTGAAGAGATAGAACACCATTGCCTAGAACTCCTTGATATGCAGACAAAAGTAAGAGAAGATTTAGAGGATACACCACTTCCATATGGGAGAGTATTGTTCACAGATGAGTCATCCCGAGTGGTGGAAGGGAAAAGAACATCCGGATACTCTGTGATTGAGGGAGAGAAAATGAAAGTCTTAGAAAAGGGAAAGTTGCCAAGAAATTGGTCAGCGCAGTGCTTTGAAATATATGCACTAAAGAGAGGGCTAGACTTACTTAAAGATGACCGAGGGACCATTTACACAGACTCTAGATATGCCTTTGGTATCGTGCACACCTTTGGGAAAATTTGGGAAGGACGGGGATATTTAAATTCAAAAGGGAAAAACTTAATACACACAGAATTAATAAAGTCAGTGTTAAAATCTTTACAAAAACCAGTAGAAAGTGCAGTAGTCCACATAAAAGGGCATCAAAAGGGAGATATGCCCGAGATAAGGGGAAACCAGTTAGCTGATAAAACAGCCAGAGAGGGAGCTTTAGAACCAGGAGAACCAGTAAAAATCCTCAAATTGGAGAAAATAACAAGAAAAGAAGAAGAAGGGATAGAGCAGGTGTTTAGTGAAAAAGAGCAGAAAGCAATAAAAGAATTAGGATTACACCAGGGGGAACACGGAGTGTGGTTAACAGCTGACAGATGGAAATTCTTAAATAAAGCCCTAGCCAGAAAAATACTTTCGGAAATACATAATTTAACCCACTGGGGAACCCAGGGGTTATGTGACCATCTCCTAAGGGAAAACCTATGTATTGGAGTACACGAATTAGCAAAAGCAGTTACTCAAGGATGTATAATATGTCAGAAAATAAATCAAAAAGTTATGAGAAAATCTGAGCCTGGAGGGAGGGAGTTAGCCTCAAAGCCCTTCCAGAATGTGCAAATTGATTTTACTGAGATGCCCCCTGTTCAAGGGTACAAACACTTGCTAGTGGTCATAGATCACCTTACCCATTGGGTAGAGGCATTCCCTACAAAAAGGGAAACAGCAGAAGTAGTAACAAAAATCATATTAGAAGATATCCTCCCCCGGTATGGGCTGATAAATAATATTGATTGAGACAGAGGGCCACATTTCACAGCACAAATTCTACAAGAGGTAACACAAGCCTTATGGATAAAATGGACGTTACACACCCCATGGCATCCCCAAAGCTCAGGCAGAGGAGAAAGTATGAACAAGACCATTAAAAAAGTACTTACTAAACTAATAGCAGAAACTCAACTAAATTGGCTTAAATGCTTACCCCTAGCATTATTACGAATCAGAACACAGCCACGAGCAGATCTAGGAGTGTCACCATATGAAATGTTATTTGGGCTTCCCTTTTTGTTATCTCCTTATAGTTCTAAAGACTACCTGGAAGGAGAGGAAATCACTAGAAAATATCAAAAAACCATTGGAGAAACCCTAGAAAATCTCAGAAAGAAAGGCTATCTTCCTCAAACTTCCCCTTTGGATGCAAATGTGCATAATATCAATCCTGGAGACTGGGTATTGATCAAAACATGGACTAATACCCAGCCGACCCCGAAATTTGAAGGTCCCTACCAAGTACTGTTAACAACTCATACAGCAGTGCGCACTAAAGAAAAAGGATGGACCCACATCACCAGAGTTAAAGGGCCAGTACCCCCTCCTGGAGAGAACCCGAGTTCAGCACCCTCATCGGATGAAACCGAGTGGACAGTAACACCACACCGGAAAGACTTCAAATTAACCTTTAAAAAGAAATAAGAGATAACAGAGACTGTGAAAATCTTTTGTTTCAGTTTCCTCTCACATAATAAACAAACTCAAAAAAGGGGGGGGGGGGGGGGCGCCACAATAAGGGTTAATTTATGTAAACCTATGTCAGTTTTTGTAGTTAGCAATTTAGATATGTTTAAGTCATAGATATATTAAAAAAGGGTATAAGTCTTTTTTTTTGTATTAATTTTACATACAGTTTAAGTTTTATAAGTAAGAATTTAAGTAAGTTTAAAGTTTCTTTTATATGATAATTTTTAAATTTTAAGTTTTATAAATAGCAATTTAAATAAGTTTAAGTAATAGAAAAAAAGTATAAGAGTTTTTTTTTTATTAAGTTTAAGTATTGTTTAGGTTTTATAAATAGTGATTTAAATAAGTTTAAGATTTTTATATGTTAATTTTAAAAGTTGTTAAGTTCTATAAGTAGCAGTTTGAACAAATTTAAGTAATAGAAAAATTAAAAGAGTGTAAAATTTTTTTTGAAGAAAAAAAAAAAAAGGGGTAAATCTCCTACAGAACATTCTCTAAAGGCAACTAAATTAATAGGGAAGGGAAGTGGAAGCATGTAAGTGGGTTCTACAGGAGACCTCTCCACTCTAAGAGGCATGGCCGGGTGGAGCAAGAGATCCAGGAAAGATGGCCCATACCGGACTCTTGGGAGGGATCGTACTGGTGATGTTCATAAAGCACACCTATGAAACAAAAGCCTGTGCTAACTGCTACCATCCAGTGTACGATGGAGAGGATCTCAGATCCTTATTCAGGGTCCATACTGACGTGAACCCAAACTGCTTTGACCACTCCCAGTTGAATACTTCCCAAGAGGATGGAAAAGGTTATTGGACCACAAAAAAACACAGCTAGTGATGCACAGCACCTATTTGGGGAATGTCCTCCAGGAGATACTTGGTTATGCTTTGAAGCAGATCACAAAGGATTGAGAAACATAATAAAAGAAAAAGTGTTGACAACAAAAATTGAAAAAAACCTGGACATCCCATCAGGAAAAAAACCTGTTCATTGACGTAGTAGAAAGGATCAGTCAAGAATTAAAGTTAACGGAGTGCTGAATACGTGGAGGTACACAAATGTCTGAAATACGGCCTTGAGAGGTAATTAGTTTAAGCTCTCTAGAAATTCTAAAATGGATGCAAACTGCAGAGAATACACGAAGTCTAAGAACAAGAGGAAGAGAGAAGTGGGATCTCAAATCTAAAATCATTGGGGAAGAACCTATCATGAGGACAGGAACCAGGTATCAAACCTGTGTAGGAAAATTAATGTGTAAAATGTGATAAACTCAAGTGATAGTGATAAACTCAAGTGCTAAATGGGTACCCAAAGGGCCTAACAATTACTGGTCAAGTGAGAACACAGAAAAATGTATCTATAATGAGAGGTGTGAATTATATGAATGTATTGACAAAGCTATAAATCCTTTTTGGGGAGTAAAAGAACTGTCTCGGTTTTGGCAACAGCCTTTTGAAACAAAGGGAGATTACTGGGAAGCTCCAAATCACCTGTTCTGGATCTGTGGGGATACTGCTTATACAAAATTGCCTGGGAATTGGTCGGGAAGCTGTACAATAGGGATCATAAAGCCAGCTTTCTTCCTATTACCCAAGAGATTAGGAGCACACCTAGGAGTCTCAGTATATGACAATCTAGGAAAAGTCAAACAAAAGAAAAGAGATACTCTAACAATTGTGGAGACCAAAAATGGAAAGGAAAACTATGGACCACAGAAGAAATCACTAAAATCTGTGGACCAGCTACATGGGCACAGGACGGGTCCTGGGGGTATCACACTCCAGTCTACATGTTAAATAGGATCATTAGGCTCCAGGCTGTCCTAGAAATGGTATCTTACAGAACAGCTCTCGCATTCGACCACATCAGTGACCAACGAACACAAACAAGAGCTGTAATATACCAAACACGTCTTGCTGTAGACTACCTTTTAGCAGATGAAGGAGGAATCTGTGGTACATTTAATTTGTCTGAATGTTGTTTAGAAATTGATGATAAAAGCGCAGTAATTAAAAACATTTCAAAAGAAATCAGAAAGTTAGCCTATGTGGGAAAACAGGAGTGGACTCCTCTAATGGACACCAACTGGTGGAATCGTTTTTGGTCATTCAAGGGGGATTGGTGGAAGAAAGTTGGGTTTATGATAATTTGCTCAATCACGGGGTTAATGTTCTTAGCCTGTCTAATCCCATATCTAATTCGAACAATTACCACCACAGTCCAAGTCAGTATCCAGATCCCTAAAACAGCCAGTCAAAAACAAACCAAAATGATGGTAATAGTCAAGAACCCGAACATGAGAATGCCAAAGAAATATATGAGAAGTTCCAAAAATGTAGAGAAATTTATTTTCAAGAAGAAGTGGTAACAAATTGATGTGAGCTAAAGCTTGATCAAAGAAATAGAGGGGGGATTTGTTATAAACAAGTTCTATTCAAATGACCTCTGTTTTAGTTACTTAATTATTAAGTAATTACATTAAGATTGTTAATGCTAGTTCTGTTTAAAGAATTTGCCTTATTCCTGTTTTAATATTGATTAATCACCTTATTTACTTGTTTGTTAATTAAGGATTCACATTATTACCTGTATCTCTGCTCCTATTCGTCAGATGGTTTCTGAATTTGCAAATAAAAAGAACACTGGAATTCTGGGAACGACTAAAGAACAAACTCTGAAAAGCAGGGAACCAAAGTAGAACCGAGGCCTGAAGTCGCACTTTAGACTAGTGCAAGGGATACAGGGGTCTGCCGAAGCAGCTTTATTTAGTCGCCATGACCTGAGAAGGAGTCCCCCATCGCTGGATGACCCCTGATCAGCGAAGCGAAACGGACTCCTCGGCAATGGGAAAAAGCCCATGAGGGGTGTGGAAATCCCAGCTTCGCTGGGGAGCGAAGCTGTGTGTACCTCCTCCTCCACGTTGCCAAGGGAGCAAGAAAGCTCTCCCCCAGAGCCAAGCTCGATAACAAAAATATTAAAAACAGCAAGTCTCTCTGACTCTCTCTTTCTTTTCCAGAACAATCCCACTGAAGGAAATGTGCCCTCAGCCCAGGGACGCTCAGCATGGGCTCCCCCAGCCCCTCGGGGCCCCGCCGCTGGTCACAGCAGCCCCTGCCTGGCTCCGGCCTGCCCACACCGTGGGCATCCACGGCTGCTCCCAGAGATGGAGCTCAGGCAGGGCTGGTGTCCTGTGGGCTTTGCTGGGGGTAACACGTGATCACTGGGGTGACAACTCCAGCTCTTTATTGGAACAGAATGCTCGGCCAAGCCTTGTCCCGGCAGGAGGTCTCCACCTTCGTATTGGGACATAGATCAGTGCCAATGCCTTCAGCGACACAGGGTGGTGGCAGCATCTGCACAGCAAGAAGCTGCTAATGCAGCTGTGACAGGGACGTTGGGTATGGAGATGTGAAATGTCTGGTACAGGTGTCCCAGACTGAGGTGCTTGGCCGAATTTGTAAGGATGCAGAGGGGCATCAGCTGGGAGAGGAGGTGGCCATGGCTGCAGCTGCAGCTGGCACACAGGAACCCTTCTGCACAGCAGGAGCCTCCCACTGTGCTCAAAGTTTGCCTCTGAAGACTAAGAGGTGAGCTTGTCAGAAATCTCAGAAAATATCTGGGGAAAAAATTTTACGTGATTTGGTTGTGGCTAGGTACAAACCTCCAGTGGGAAAAGAGCCTCTCCAGTAGGCTGGGTGTCTTAGGGTGTCTTAGTTCTTCCTAGAATAAAGATTACCAATCAAATGCAACTTTAATTTTTTATTTTAGAAGTGTAAAAATAGTCTAAGTCGTCTAGAATCCTAAAACTACTTGGAAAAACATATAACTACTGTGAGAAAATGGAACAAATATTCGGGGAATTCTTTCTATGAAAAATATTCTGAAATGCAGGAAAACAAAAAACGAACAAAATAGATGGTCTCAGGAGCTGGCTGCAGCCTGGCCAGCCCTGGCTGTGCCCAAACAAGGAGCTCTGCCAGTGCTGCTGGTACCACACAGGCCCCAGAGCTGAAGGCCAAAGGTGTTGCTGAAGCCCATCCTGTCTAGGAGGGGCTCACCTTCACTCCTGGCCTGACAATATTGCACAACCTTCAGGGACCCAGCGTCCTGTTCTGGTTGCTGGCTGCACGTTCACAGCAACAAACTGGAAGGTCAGCTGTGGCAGGGATGTTGAAAGCTGGCTTGAGGCTCCACGATGACAGGACTCTCCAGCTGAAGTCCTTGGCTGGTCGTGGGGAGCTGCAGCAGGGGCACTGTGGAGAGAGGAGTGTCTGAGGCCCCAGCTGCGGTGGCACACAGGGTCCCTCCTGCACAGCAGGGTGCAGAGCTGGCACGGCTCCCCAGCACGTCCGGAACTGCTGGCACACCTTGGCCCAGCTGCACAGCTGCCCCTCGAGGCCCCAGCGAGCAGGGGATGGCTCTGGGCAGGGGCCCTGGCCAGGAGCGGGCCCCAGAGCTCCTCTGCCTTGTCAGGCCAAGCTGGTGCCTGCTCTTTCTCCTCCCCACCTTGCTTTGCCTCTGCCCGCTGCTGCCGGGGCTGCTCTTGGCCCTGCAGCCTCCGTGGGAGCCAGCACTGGCTGCAGCCCCAACAGGCTCCTCAGGACGAGGCCCAGTAATTATGAGTCCAATTAAAGCACTGGCCAGGAGTGGAACCCTCAGCAGAGTTCTTTGGACAGACACTGATTATCCATATTTCCACAGCAGCCTCACTGGGAATGTTTCCTGCCTACAGTAGACTTTCAAAAGAAGCTATTTGCAGGAAAGATGAACAAAACACTCACCATTTTCTCTTCCAGCAACAACAGATTCCAAAGCAGCACAAAATGATAATAAGCACCAAACAAAGCAGGTCTACTATTAATGCTATCCAGCAAAGTGTTCCCTGACAGAGACTGTTTACAATGCTCTTCTGGGAATGGGGAACACGCGCCGTGATGCTGGTGGCATCTGTGGGAGCAATGGGGAGCGTGAGCCCAGGCTGTGCCCCACTGCTGAGCTGGCAGCACGGTGGACACGGCCAGGATTTTCTCTCTTTCCCCCAGAGCTGGGCCCTGCAGGCACCTTGCCGCCCCTGGGCACAGGCTGTGCCCCCAACAAAGCCCAGAAGGCTGTGAGGAGAGGCCAGGGGCAGCGCAGTTCTTTGGGCAGTGGCTCCTTTGAGGGACATGGGCCAAGGCCATCCCTGAGCAGCCACTGCCACCCCCGACCCTCCCTGCCCTGGGACAGCTCTGCCAGCCCGAGGGGACGGAGTCAGGCACTGTCAGGACCCAGCGCAGCCCCTGCCCAGCCGGGAGCCAGGGCTGGCTCTGGCCCTGGGCTCGCGGCAGGGCTCCCGCTCGGGGCTGCTCCTGTGCCTTGGACCTCTGGGCACTCAGGGCCAGCTCCGGGAGCAGCTGCAGCGGGAGGCACCTCGGGCCACCAGTCCCGTTTCCCAGAGGCCGTCAGCGAGCTCCGCAGGCCTCGAAGCCGAGGTGCCTCCAGCTTTGGCTGCTGCGGGGCCCTGCATGGCTGGGAGCTGGGGGAAGAGCTGCTGCCACGCAGCCCCAGAGAGGGCTGAGCCTGGCACCGCAAATACCTGCTCTGCCATCCTCTGCGTCTGTGACTGTGCTTGTGTCTGCCATCTCCTTCCTTTCTGCAGCAGAGGCTTCCACCGAACCACTGCTTCCTCCGGGAAGTTCCTCCTTCTGCACAGACTTTCGGTCCATCACTTTTAGAAAGGAAGAGGCACAGCGGGATTAGATGGAAACATTCAACATGGGCGAGTGGGCATCCACAGGAGGCAATGCTTGTCACAGACATTGATAAGCATCAGGAAAAGGCAGAAACTCTGGGGGCTGGGCCAGAGCCCTCCCTCGTCCAAAGAGGCGCCCCACTTGGGCTGCTGGGACACAGGGAAAGTGCAGGGGCTCTCAGGGTGTGCATTCTCCGTGGGGCAGTTTGGGCTCCCTGTCAGCTGATGCCAAATGCCTCCCTGCAGAGCCTGGGGAGAAGCTGCAGCCAGGCCAGGCTGGGAAACTGCCCTGCAGGGTGGGAAAGCAGCAGCGGGGCAGCCAGGCTGCCATGGATCCCTTCCAGCTGTGCCGGGCACGGCCTGTCCAGATCTGCAGAGAAAGGCCCCGGCTACTGAGCCTCAGGAGAAGGCTCAGGGACATGCACACGCCTGGTTGTCTCTGCAGCATTTCCTTCAGCATTTGCTGAACGGGTTCAGATGGCTCCTGTGGTTTCTTGGGTCCTGCAGCTCTGTATTTTCCTGTCGTAAGACCTTAGAGCAAAGAATTTCCATTTGCCAGGAATGGATCGCACAAAGCCAGTGTTCAGCCTGTGGGCTCAGCAGGGACACACTACTCACCCCTGCAATGCGGGCTGGGCTTATTATGTGCAGTATCCGGCCCAGGAGCTGGAGAATTCCTCTCAGCAGATACATCTGTAACTCAACAGGCACAGAAGCTTCTGTCACCTCTGCTAATGTGCACGGGCAGCACTGAGGCACATGAGCGGTGAGGGCACCGTGCAGAGCGAGGGCACACACGCGCACGGCTCTGTCCTGACACCTGCAGCGATGCCCCCTGGTCGATCTGTGGGCTCTGAGCTGGCAGCTCTGCCAGGGGGAAAGGCCTTGACCTACCCTCAGCATCTTCCAGAGTCTCGATCCTGAATATGGGCTGGGAATCCAGATCTCCTTCATCCATAGGCTTGGCTGCAAAGAATGGCGGGACAGAAGAGATGCCATGGAGCTCCTGTAGGAGATCCTCAGGCTCCCTGGGGCTGGCAAAGGAGCAGCAGAAGGCACAGCCCCAGGGCACAGCCCTGGGCCAGGCCACTTCCCTCTCTGCAATTCTCCCTGTCTGCAGAGAGCGCACGGAAGGACACTCTGGCACTGCACACGGGAAGAGCAGTTGGCAGCTAAATGCTCCTTCCTCCCACTGACGGTCATCCAGGGGATCACTCAGGGCTCCAGAAGGGAGCAGGGCAATGTTTCCAGAACTTTTCAGCAGGGAGATCATGGTAAGGGAAATGGCATATGGGTGAGCTCTTGCGACACTGATGGGGATTCTTTTGACAGGAAAGGCACACTGAGAACTTGCCTTCAGCATCCTCCAAGGAATTTAAGTGGTTGTGAGCCAGGGCTTCCAGATAATCCATGTTCTGATTCCAGTCTAGAAGGGTGCACAGGTGAAAACCATTTCCATGTGTGCTGGTATCCCCCTCTGCCTTAGGAAAGTTGGCACTGCCAGGGGGTCAGGGAAGGCCGTGGGAAGCCGATGTCCATGGACAGGGCCAAAGCTGCCCAGGGGCCTGGGGAGCCCTGCGCTGGCTCTGCTCACTCTCCACACTCTTTGCAGGCCCTGTACAACATCCCTGCAGGGGTGGCCGGAGCAGCCCAGGGCCCCTGGGCCTCTCTCACTGGTACACCAGGCACCCTCCTTGAAGACATGGGGAAAGCTTCTGCAGAAAGTGCCAGAACCATCCCTCCTTCCATTCCAACCTCCCTGTATCTCTGCATCCCCCTTTCCCCTGGCACAGCTCCCTCATCCTAAGGGGACACAGCCAGGCGTTCTCAGGACACTCTGGAGCCTTGCTCTGCCCCTCTGCCCTTTCCCCACCATGGGCACCCCTTGCAGCCCTCCCAGGTTTCAGGCCGTGTCTCCCATGGAGAGAGCCCAGCAGGACTGCTCAGTACCCGAGTGCCCTGAGCCTACTGGGGATAATTCTTCTGGGCTATGCCGCTCTTGTCTGGGCTGTGCCCGCACTGCCAAGCTGCAGAGAAGGCAGCTCAAGCCTCAGCAGGGCCCAGGCCCAGAGGCACAGCAATTACCTCCACTCACTGTGCCTGGCATGGCCTCCCTTTCTGCAGCAGAGCCTGCCATTGTGCCACTGCTTCCTCTGGAAAACTCGGTTGTCACCACAGTTTCTTCTTTCATTTCTGGAGAAAGAGAGACTTGGAACAGATGGAACCATCAAACACATTTAAAAGGACCAAGAAAACACCTAGATTCTTGGGGTAGACCAGAGCCCTCCCTTGTCCAAAGAGGCATCCCATTTGGGCTGCTGGGACACAGGGAAAGTGCAGGGGCTCTCAGGGTGTGCATGCTCCGTGGGGCAGTTTGGGCTCCCTGTCAGCTGATGCCAAATGCCTTCCTGCAGAGCCTGGGGAGAAGCTGCAGCCAGGCCAGGCTGGGAAACAGCCCTGCGGGGTGGGAAAGCAGCAGCGGGGCAGCCAGGCTGCCATGGATCCCTTCCCTCTGTGCCGGGCATGGCGTGTCCAGATGTGCACCGAAAGGCCCCGGCAGCTGAGCCTCAGGAGAAGGCTCAGGGACATGCACTCACCATGCCCTTTGTGCCGTTCCGCCACAATTGGTTTCCTGCTGTTCTTCCCTCTTGGAGGACGTTAGAGGAAAACAGTTCCATTTCCCAGGAATGGATCCAACAAAGCCAGTGCTCAGCCTGTGGAGTAATCAGGTACACACTACTCACCCCTGCAATGGGAGCTGGGCTTGCGTGCAGCAACAAGCAAAGGAGCTGGAGAATTTCTCCCTGCAGACACATCTGTAACTCAACAGGCACAGAAGCTTCTGTCACCTCTGCTGATGTGCACGGGTGTTACCTGAACACGCACACCAGTCACCCGAGACTGTAAGAGTCTGTCTGAAGTTCCCCTCATTTGCCTCACAATCGTCATAAGGACCCTGAGGACCCCACTGCAGTTCTGGCCTGCTCGAGGTGGATGTTTGCCAGTCATCTGCAGGTGCATTTTCCTGTGTCACCACGCCACGGTACACTGGCTTTGAGCAGTGTAATGGTGGTTCTATACCTGAAGATTACACCTGCCTCACGGTCCCTGCTTCACGACAATAGCCTATGAATTTCCCCACCTCTTGGCCAAGGGAACTTTCTGGGGTAACTTTGGTGGTCCCCCACAGAAAATCCCTCATCTGCTTTGCAATATCGTGACAGACAGAGATCAGAACCCCCTTCCAAGTACTGAGACCCCTATATGAAGCCCCTCTCAAGGACTGAGACATGAGACCCCGACAACCCTAATACAGGGGGTGGGGCTGACTTAACTGCAGCAAGATGTTTGCCTGGAGGCGTGATCATTGGACCAGGAAGACAATGGCTCTTGCTTACTGCTAAGAACACGGACTACCTGCTCTCCCTCGGGAGTTTCAATACATTTACCTGTTCCCCCCGTGATTGAGGACTATAATGAAAACCCCTGAGTTAACCAGAGATTTGGAGAGACTCTCCCTGACGTGACAGGCGGACCCATCGACTGGACCACGAGGACTCCGTCTCCACGTTTGGTAGCTATATCCCCCCTTTCCTCTCTCTCTCTTCCTCTCTCTCTCACTCTTAATCCCTCTATCGCATTTGCTATGGTCAATCAATAAAAGGTGCATTTGTTTCAATGCTGAAATCCCCTCTGTGTTGTGTTTTGCACTCTGAGATCAGTAAATGAACCATCACGACCCCCGCTTGTACGAGCGGATCGTGACAGGTGGTCACCAACAGCAACCGGAATATTAAATACCTTAACCCACCCTATAGTTGTGTTGCTTATTTTGGTCAGCATAAGTTTAGTGTTATCCATTGTAATGCTTGTTTGGAATTAGAGGATGCTCCGACAAGTGGCAGCTTTAACATCACTGTCAAAGGCGTATGGCTTAGTTTTGAGAGACACTAGCTGTACAGCTTGGATAGACAAAGAAGACTGTATATTGAGTAAAAGAATTTACTAATTTCAAAGAAGAAGTGGGAAATGAGACGTTAATTTTGAGGAACTAAGGATTTTTAGGAAAATTAAAATAATAAGTTGCTGAATTAGCTGAAGTAGATAGGTAATCTTTGTTCGCAGTTAACAGAAGCCGGATTACAGATCAGCTACCCCGGATCTTGTAACTCATTGTTTGTCAGGTTTATGTTTATGTAGCTGCGCTTGTAATGAAAAACAAAATGTGGTATACAGGACATGAGATAGCTGCAGATTTCCTGCTTCAAGGACCCATTGAACACAGGAAACTGTAAGTTCTACCAAGCATTCATTTGTCATGAATGCATTCAAAATGTAGAAAGGTCAGGATGAGGAAGACTCAACTTACTTCCTCATTTTGGGTGACCCCTCCCAAGAAGAGACCCCTGACTCATTTTAAGAAACAAAGAACGCATGCTTCATTGCCTTTTTGCCAAGTAGCATACGAAGCGGGGATTGGGAGGTGACAGGGCAATAAATATGCATTTGTATTTTGGGTATTCAACACTTTAATAAAAAAAAGGCTATGTAAGTACCTGCGAATTAGGGAAATATGCCACCGTACTGCCCGGCCATAATAAACATACACTTTCTAATTTTAAACTGTTAGGGAGTATTTGTCCGGCAGAGTTGGGTATCGATACTAGATCAGTACCCATATTTCCTTAATATGTCAATGGCCTTTGCTCTGTGCCTGTTCCTCCTGCTCCTCCTGGCTGTGGCCCTGCCTGCCAGGACTGCCCAGGCTGCTCCATGGCGAGCGCAGGGAGCAGGTGAGCCGGCACCTTGGATCCCCTTTCCTAGGACAGCGCTCCCTTCTCCCCAGGAAGCCTTGGGGATGGATTTGCCCAGGGCTTTATGGAGGGTTCACACTGTGTAAATGAGAGAGGCCCAGGGGTTCTGGGCTGCTCTGGCCACCTCTGCCAGGGATGTTGCACAGCGACTGCAAAGAGTGTGGAGAGTGAGCAGAGCCAGCGCAGGGCTCCCCCGGCCCCTGGGCAGCTTTGGCCCTGTCCATGGACATCGGCTTCCCATGGCCTTCCCTGACCTCCTGGCAATGCCCGCTTCCCTAAGGCAGAGGGGGATACCAGCACCCATGGAAATGGTTCTCATCTGTGCTCCCTTCTAGACTGGAATCAGAACATGGATTATCTCGAAGCCCAGGCTCATAACCACTTAAAGTGCTTGGAAGATGCTGAAGGCAAGTGCTCAGTGTGCCTTTCCTGTCAGAAGAATCCCCGTCAGTGTCGCAAGAGCTCACCCATATGCCATTTCCCTTACCACGATCTCATGGCTGAATAGTTCTGGAAACATTGCTCTACTCCCTTCTGGAGCCCTGAGTGATCCCCTGGATGGCCGTCAGTGGGAGAAAGGAGCATTTAGCTGTCACTGCTCTTCCCATGTGCAGTGCCAGGGTGTCCTTCCCTGTGCTCTGTGCAGCCACGGAGAAGTGCAATGAGGGAAGTGGCCTGGCCCAGGGCTGTGCCCCGGAGCTGTGCCTTGTGCTGCTCCTTTGCCAGCCCCAGGAAGGCTGAGGATCTCCTACAGGAGCTCCATGGGATCTCTTCTGTCCTGCCTTTCTTTGCAGCCAAGCCTATGGATGAAGGAGATCTGGATTCCCATCCCATGTTCAGGATGGAGCCTCTGGGAGATGCTGAGGGTAGGTCAAGGCCTTTCCCCCTGGCAGAGCTGCCAGCTCAGAGCCCACAACTCGACCAGGGGGCATCTCTGCAGGTGTCAGGACAGAGCCGTGCGCGTGTGTGCCCTCGCTGTACATGATGCCCTCACCGCTACTGTGCCTCAATGCTGCCCGTGCACATCAGCAGAGGTGACAGAAGTTTCTGTGCCTGTTGAGTTACAGATGTGTCTGCAGGAAGGAGTTCTCCAGCTCCTGGGCCGGATACTGCACGTAAGCCCAGCCCCCATTGCAGGGGTGAGTAGTGTGTCCCTGATGAGCCCACAGGCTGAGCACTGGCTTTGTGGGATCCATTCCTGGCAAATGGAACCTCTTTGCTCTAAGGTCCTCCGACAAGGAAATACAGAACTGCAGGACAGAAGAAAGCCCAGGAGCCATCTGAACCCATGCAGCAAACATTGAAGGAAATACTTCAGACACAACCAGGTGTGTGCATGGCCCTGAGCCTTCTCCTGAGTCTAAGCTGCCAGGGCCTTTCTCTGCACATCTGGACACACCGTGCCCCGCACAGCGGGAAGGGATCCATGGCAGCCTGGCTGCCCCGCTGCTGCTTTCCCACCCTGCAGGGCTGTTTCCCAGCCTGGCCTGGCTGCAGCTTCTCCCCAGGTTCTGCAGGAAGGCATTTGGCATCAGCTGACAGGGAGCCCAAACTGCCCCACGGAGCATGCACACCCTGAGAGCCCCTGCACTTTCCCTGTGTCCCAGCAGCCCAAATGGGGCGCCTCTTTGGACGAGGGAGGGCTCTGGCCCAGCCCCCAGATTTTCTGCCTTTTCCTGATGCTTATCAGTGTCTGTGACAAGCATTGCCTCCTGTGGATGCCCACTCGCCCATGCTGAATATTTCCATCTAATCCCGCTGTGCCTCTTCCTTGCTCAAAGTGAAGAACCGAAAGTCTGTGCAGAAGGAGAAAGTACCCGGAGGAAGCAGCGGCTCGGTGGCAGCCTCTGCTGCAGAAAGGAAGGAGATGGCAGACACAAACACAGTCACAGATGCAGACAATACAAGAGCAGGTAATTGCTGTGCCAGGCTCAGCCCTCTCTGGGGCTTGGTGGCAGCAGCTCTTCCCCCAGCTCCCAGCTTTGCAGGGCCCCGCAGCAGCCAAAGCTGGAGGCACCTCGGCTTCGAGGCCTGCAGAGCTAGCTGATGGCCCCTGGGAAACGGGACTGGTGGCCCGAGGTGCCTCCTGCTGCAGCTGCTCCTGGAGCTGGCCCTGAGCGCCCAGAGGCCCAAGGCACAGGAGCAGCCCCGAGCAGGAGCCCTGCCGTGAGCCCAGGGCCAGAGCCAGCCCTGGCTCCCGGCTGGGCAGGGGCTGTGCTGGGTCCTGACAGGGCCTGACTCCATCCCCTTGGGCTGGCAGAGCTGTCCCACCACGGGGACAGGTCACATGAGGGAATGTTTTGGCTCAGCCTGATGGAGATTTTCTTGGTGCTTTAGGGAGGGAGGGTTTTCTCTGCGGAAATGAGAGGCCCCCAGGGGCCATGGGCTGCTCTGGCCACCCCTGCAGGGATGTTGCACAGGGCCTGCAAAGAGTGTGGAGAGTGAGCAGAGCCAGCCCAGGGCTCCCCAGGCCCCTGGGCAGCTTTGGCCCTGTCCATGGACATCGGCCTCCCACGGCCTTCCCTGACCCCCTGACCGTGCCCCGTTACCTAAGGCAGAGGGGGATCCCAGCACCCATGGAAATGCTTCTCATCTGTGCTCCCTTCTAGATTGGGAACGTGGCATGGATTATTTGGAAATGTTGGGCAATGGTGGTTTAAAGGCAGTGCCAGAGGCTAAATGCAAGTCTGCAAAACACCTTTTATGACAGCATCAGAAGTTTCAGTTCAGAAAGAGCTCATCCATGTTCCATTTCCCTTAACATGATCTCCAGGCTGAAGTGTTTCGAAAACCTTGCCCTTCTCCCTTCTGGAGCCCTGAGTGATCCCCAGGATGGCTGGAGGAAGGAGGATTTAGTTCTCAATGCTCTTCCCGTGTGCACTGCCAGGGTGGCCTTCTGTGTGCTCTGTGCAGCCATGAAGAAGAGCAGAGAGGGAAAGGGGCTGGGCCCAGGGCTGTGCCCCAGGGCTGTGACTTGTGCTGCTCCTTTGCCAGCCTCAGGGAGCCAGAGGATCTCCTACAGGATATCCATGGGATCTCTTCTGTCCTGCCTTTCTTTGCAGCCAAGACTCTTGGTGAAGGAGATCTGGATTACCAACCCACATTCAGGATGGAGCCTCTGGAAGATGCTGAGGGTAGGTCAAGGCCTTTCCCCCCTGGCAGAGCTGCCAGCTCAGAGCCCAAAGCACGGCCAGGGGGCATCGCTGCAGGCGCCAGGACAGAGCCTTGCTTATGTGTGCCCTCGCCCTGCACGATGCCCTCACACATTTTGCTCAGGCCTGGAGGCTGTTTGGATGGGGCAGGACCCTGGCTCAGCCCCCATGCCTATGTTTTTCCCTGACCCTTATCCATGACTTTGACAAGCATTAGCTCCTGAAGATGCCAGTTCCCTAAATGCAGAACAATTCCCTCTAATCTAGGTGTGCCTCTTTCTTTCTCAACATGACAGACCAAAAGTCTGCGCAGAAGGAGGAAGGAGGAAACAGTGGCTCGGAGGCAGCCTCTGCTGCAGGAAGGATGGCAATGCCAGACACAAACATAGGCACTGACGCAGGCACAGACACAGTGACAGGAGGTAATAGCTGTGCCAGGCTCAGCCCTCTCTGGGGCAGTGTGGCAGCAGCTCTTGCCCCAGCTCCCAGCCTCGCAGGGCCCCACAGCAGCCAAAGCTGGAGGCACCTTGGCTTCGAGGCCTGCGGAGCTCGCTGACGGCCCCTGGGAAACGGGACTGGTGGCCCGAGGTGCCTCCCACTGCAGCTGCTCCTGGAGCTGGCCCTGAGCGCCCAGAGGCCCAAGGCACAGGAGCAGCCCCGAGCGGGAGCCCTGCCGCGAGCCCAGGGCCAGAGCCAGCCCTGGCTCCCAGCTGGGCACAGGCTGCACTTGGTCCTGACAGGGCCTGACTCCATCCCCTCGGGCTGGCAGAGCTGTCCCAGGGCAGGGAGGGTCGGGGGTGGCAGTGGCTGCTCAGGGATGGCCTTGGCCCGTGTCCCTCAAAGGAGCCACTGCCCAAAGAACTGCGCTGCCCCTGGCCTCTCCTCACGGCCTTCTGGGCTTTGCTGGGGGCACAGCCTGTGCCCAGGGGTGGCAAGGTGCCTGCAGGGCCCAGCTCTGGAGGAAAGAGAGAAAATCCTGGCCGTGTACACCGTGCTGCCAGCTCAGCAGTGGGGCACAGCCTGGGCTCACGCTCCCCATTGCTCCCTCAGATGCAACCAGCGCCACAGCGCGTGTTCCCCATTCCCAGAAGAGCATTGTAAACGGTCTCTGTCAGGGAACACTCTGCTGGATACGTTAATAGTAGACCTGCTTTGTTTGGTGCTTATCATCATTTTGTGCTGCTTTGGAATCTGTTGTTGCCAGAAGAGAAAATGGTGAGTGTTTTGTTCATCTTTCCCGCAAACAGCTTCTTTTGAAAGTCTACTGTAAGCACGAAACATTCCCAGTGAGGCTGCTGTGGAAATATGGATAATCAGTGTCTGTCCAAAGAACTCTGCTGAGGGTTCCACTCCTGGCCAGTGCTTTAATTGGGCTCATAATTACTGGGCCTCATCCTGAGGAGCCTGCTGGGGCTGCAGCCAATGCTGGCTCCCACGGAGGCTGCCTGGCCAAGAGCAGCCCCAGCAGCAGCTGGCAGAGGCAAAGCAAGGTGGGGAGGAGAAAGAGCGGGCACCAGCTTGGCCTGGCAAGGCAGAGGCGCTCTGGGGCCCGCTCCTGGCCAGGGACCCTGCCCAGAGCCATCCCCTGCTCGCCAGGGCCTCGAGGGGCAGCTGTGCAGCTGGGCCAAGGTGTGCCAGCAGC
>JANEHK010000660.1:7873-19359 GCA_025960845.1 Tachycineta bicolor | reverse complement strand
CCAGGCGGGAGCGGGAGCCGGGACAGCGGGATCCCAGTCGGGAGCGGGACACCGGGATCCCAGGCAGGAGCCGGGACAGCGGGATCCCAGGCGGGAGCGGGAGCCGGGACAGCGGGATCCCAGGTGGGAGCGGGAGCCGGGACAGCGGGATCCCAGGCGGGAGCGGGAGCCGGGATCCCAGGCGGGAGCGGGAGCCGGGCCGTTCCGCTGTGCGGTCGGGACGCGCCTGGGGCAGTGCGGGTTCCCCCGCAGGACCCCGCGTGATGCCGGCGCGTTCCCCTGCCCCGCAGGATGATCACGGACGTGCAGCTCGCCATCTTCGCCAACATGCTGGGCGTCTCGCTCTTCCTCCTCGTCGTGCTCTACCACTACGTGGCCGTCAACAACCCCAAGAAGCAGGAGTGAGCGCGGGATCCCGGTGGAGCCCCGGTGGAGCCGCCCCGCGATGCCGGCGCAGCGCCGCCGCTCCCGCCGCCCCGCGATGCCCCGGGAAACGCGAGGCCGAGCTTCTTCCAAACCGGCTTTAACGGAAACACGATGATACGTGACAAAACCGTGTGACCTCGTAAACTCCCCATGGGCCCGGGCGCCTCCTCCGGGCCCGCGGGGAGGAGTGGGGTTGGGGCGGGAGCTCGGCGGTCCCTGGGCCGGGCCGGGCTCAGCGCAGGAGGAGAGGGGCCGCTGGCAGGAGCTGTGCCAGCGGGGATCGGTGTTGGGGCGCTGCGGTGGGGCACAGCGGCGGGGGCAGGGACACGCTGCCCTTGGCCAGGTGCTGCCGGCACGGGGCGGGCCAGGGCTGGGGCACCGCTGCCCGGTACAGCGGGGCCGCGCCTGCGGGCACGGGCCTCTGCCCCAGCGCGGGAAGGGTCCCTCGGTGCTCAGCACTCTCGCGGGGGGCACGGGGGCCTCTGGGCAGAGCCCTGCGGGACAGAGATCGGTGTCAGTGCGGTACAGTGCTCCCGGCGGCCCCAGCTCCTCTCGCGCCCCACAGCCCTGTCTGGGGGTGTCTGGTCACCCTGCCTGGCAGGGGCTTTGCTCTGGGCCCCCACTGTCAGCACGGGCTGTGAGATGACCCCACCCCGCAGCTGGCAGCAGCACCTACCCAGGCCTTTCTGGAGCTCTCCGGGCATTCAGCTTCATTGGGAGCACCTGTGGGAAAAGGGGGATGAGGATCAGCGCCGGGTCTTTGTCCCTGGGGCTTCCCCATGTCTTGGGGAAAGGATGTGGGACAGAAATACCCGGCAGAGCCCCACAGCTGGGGGGGCTCCCAGCCCCTGAGGGGCTCACAGCCTTTGGGGCAGCCCCCCAAGCATGTTCCCCCCAAAGGGCGCACCCAGCAGAGCTGTGGGGCCGCCCCTTCCCTGCTGCACCCCTGGTCCCCTCCCTGCTGGTGCCTCTGGTACCTGCAGAGGTGCCTGGAACTCCTCCACGCCTCGCGGGGTCTCCTGTGGTCCGGTTCTCAGCGCCGGCCCGGTGCCCGCGGGCAGAGTCCCTGTGTGACAGAGGAGACAGCGCTCAGCCCGTGTGGCGAGGGGCTCAGTGCCACGGTGGATCAGCAGCTCCCGTCCTGGGGCCGTTGGCACAGCCCGGTGCCAGGTGCCCTGCAGCGGCCACACCGAGTGCCCCTCCCTGCCAGGGCCAGGCCCCTCCGCCCTGCCCAACGCCCCCTGGGAGGGGCTGACGCCAGCGGGAGGATGTGATGGGCACAGAGCACAACGCCAGCCTGTGCTGCCAGTGCAAGGGGCTCTGCCCCGGCTGTGCTGCGTGCTGCTGCACGTCACTGGCCACAGCTCCGCCTTCCTGCCTTGGTTTCCAGTGGTGACCAGGAGTGAGGAGCTGGGGGCACAGCCATGCCTTCTGAACCGGGGTATGTCCTGGAGCACAGGACATCCGCTCAGCCAGGGGAGATGGGGGAAAGGGGAAGGTGTCTAGGGGCCTGGCTGCTGTGGACAGCACTGAAGGAACACACCTGAGTTGCCTCAGTTTTGGTCACCTGCTCCAAGTCCTTATCCCAACCTGGATTTCACCCCATGCCACTGAAGAAGCAAGGGGGGGGCACAGTGCCCACTGGGGTGAAGCCAGGGCTGGACCCCGCAGCAAACGGGACCCTGCAGGCAGGAGCCTCTGCTGGGCAGGATGGGCCAGGGCCCTTGCTGTCAGGGGAGGAACTGGCCAGTGGCAGCTGGCTTCACCTGGACTGAACCAGCACGGCCTGGTGACCACCCTCAGCCAGCCAAGGCCAGCAGCAGCTGAGGCTGTCACTGGGGGTCTGGCAGAGACCCCTCACTCCAGCATAGACACAGGTCAGGGCTCCCCAGGTGTGCCCGGGCTGGAGGACATGGGGAAGAAGGTGGAAGGTGGGACAAGGGAGGGTGGAAGGTGGAGGTCTTCACCCTGTGCCATCCAGCTGCCACCCTATCACACCTGCAAGCCTACTCAGCTCCTTCCCTGCTGCCTGGGGAGGGCAGAGGCTGGGGTGGCACAGCAGCGGGAGGGCACCAGCACGGGGTTTGGAAGGCAAAGCCAGGGCTCAGAGCAGCCCTGGGCCCTGATCCCGTGTGGTGCCGACAGTGCCGGGCCCCTCGCCGGTGGAGGGGGGGGGTTGGTGGTGGGAGAAGCGCCAGCAGCTGGAGCAGGGAGATCAGGAATGGGCAGGCAGGAAGCAGGGCAGGGGAGGAAGAGCGGGGTCCTGGTGCCAGGAGGAGCAGGAGCAGCAGGAGGGTGCAGTGTCCCGTGGGGCACTCACTGCTGCTCACTGTGCTGGAGGAGGCCGTGCCGGCGGGGACCACGGGCCAGGGAGGCAGAGGACCCCAGCCGGTCCTGGGGGCACCATGGACCAGGCTCTGCCCCTCTGGCTCACACGGTCTGTTCCTGCTCGCGCCCCCAACTGTCCCCAGTCCCTTCAGCCAGGGATGGGGCCAGGGGTCGCTCCGGGCGGGCCCGGCCAAAGGAACAGACGGAACAACGTGCCCATGAGAACATCAGCCTTTTATTTCCTCCCCACCATGTTCTCATGGCAGACAAGACACAGTCATGACAGAGGGCTGGGCAGCAAACCCCGAGGACAACGCTACACACACCAGAGGAATGCAGAGGTCAACACAAGCACAGCTTTGGGCACACCTGGGCAGGAGCCCTGGGCACTGGGGGCTTTGGAGCACGGTGCCCCCAGGGCTGAGCCCCACAGTGGAGGGGAGCACAGGGCTGCAGAGCTTCCCCTGCCACTGCCTGCCCCCACGGCCCTGAGCCCCCGCCCCAGTGGCAGCGCTAGCACAGGCAGTGTCTTGCCTGACTTTGGCACCCCACGGCAGCCCCTCAGCCCCCAGCAGCGGGGACTCTGCATGTTGGAAAGCCCCTGGTGCCCCTTGCCACCTCACCTCACCACGCCCACGGGTCACAACCCACTGGGGCCCAGCCAGTGCCTAAAGAGGGGAAAGGCACTTGGGTGTGTCCCTGCTGGCCTCAGGAATGTTTGGGAACAGTGGGAAGTTGAGCAAAGGTGTTCTGTGCTGGCTGCTCCAGAAGCCCCTTGGCCCTGGCACTGGAGGGGGCCATCTCCCTGCAGCCCCAGTGCCCCCCACATCCCAGCGGGGCAGCAGCAGCTCCTGCCCAGCCAGGCCTGAAAGCAGGAGCTCAGCTGGGCTGTAAATCTGCAGCCCTTGCTGTGCAGTGTCAGCCCTGAGCCCCTCCGGACCCTCCTGTGCGGACGGGGTCCCCTCACACTCAGTGCTGCACACAAACCCACTGTCACCGTGTCCGAGCCCGGCCGTGCCGGTGCTGACCTCCCTCAGGGCCGTGGTGCCGCGCAGCAGCTCGACAGGCGCCGCAGCAGCCGTGCGAGGGCTCCCCAGCCTGGCTTACCTCTGCCCAGGGCCGAGGTGCTGCTGCCCTTCGGGGGGCTCTGGGAGGCCGCGGCCGGGGGCCTGGAGCTGCCGAAGGTGAAGCTGGGGGAGGCTCGGATCCGGGGCGGGTCCTGCTGGCTGCCCCTGCTCCCGCTGGTGCCGTTGCTGAAGCTCCTGGCCCGGGCCAGTGCGTTGTCCGAGGCTGAGGTGGGCAGCCCACTGGAGGGGTGAGAGACGGGGTGAGCCCAGCACGGTGAGGGGGCTCCCCTCTGCACCCAGCCACCGTCACCGCCCAGCACCGAGCGGCTGTGGCACCACCTCTGGCAGAGCCCCGGACTTCCCAGGAGATGGTCAACGGCTGGGGACAAGGATGTCACCACGACTGTCCCTGGGAGCTGCAGCCCCAGTGCCCTGCGTGTCTGTCGCTGTCTCAGGGTTCCCACCTCCTCACCCCCAGCCCCAAATCACGGAATTGCTGAGACTGGAAAAGGCCTTGGACACCGTCGTGTCCAACCCTCCCCCAGCACTGCCAAAGCCACCACTAGCCCCAAGTGCCACATCCACACAGCTTTTAAACCCCTCCAGAAATGGAGACTCCACCCCTGCCCTGGACAGCCCTTTCCACGAAGAAATTTTTCCCAATATCCAACCTGAACTTCCCCTGGCACAACTCCAGGCCATTCCCCCTTGTCCCATCCCTTGTTCCCTGGGGGCAGAGCCCATCCTCCCCCTGGCTCCACCCTGCTCCCAGGGAGCTATGGAGAGGGAAGAAGGTCCCCCTGAGCTTCCTCTTCTCCAGGCTGAGCCTCCAGCTCCCTCAGCCTCTCCCATCCCTGTCCAGCGCCGGAGGTGATGCAGGAGAGACCTCCCAGGCCACCGGGGCAGGCAAATCCCAACCAGTTCACTCTCTGCCCTTCTCTGCCGATGCCTCGGAGCAGAGGGACCGACAGTTGCAGTTCCCAGAGCTTTGCAAGGGCCAGGGCAGGTGACCCTGGCAGGTGACTCACTTGGGGACATTTATCATCTCTAAGTGCCGTTATCCTGCAGCTCCCACGCTTGCCCCAGCCAGCCCTTACGTGGAGGTCCTGGGGGGGGTCCTGGCACCTCCTCTCCTCCGCGGGCCCCCGCCGGCGCCGCGCAGCCCCCGCACGTGCTTCAGCATCCAGGCGCGCAGGTTGCCCAGGCAGGCGTGCTCCGAGAGCACGATCCGCGGCCAGGGGTTGCACTCGGCCATGTCCAGGGCCGCCACCGCCACCGCCCGGCCCACCTGCCCGGGAGAGGGCACGGGTGAGGGGCACGGGGCGGCGGCAGCACCGGGAGAGCGTGGGGCACAAGGGAAAGGCGCGCTGCTGAGCGGGAGAGGGCACGGAGAGGAGGGCAGCGCAGGAAGAGGGGAAGCACGGGGGATGAAAGGGGAGCACTGGGGAGAGGAGCAGTAGTGAGGGGGTCACAGGGAGAGGAAGCCACCAGGAGAAGGGGGGATTCCAGGGAGAATGCCAGGGAGTGGGGCATTCCCTAGAGCTTGGGTCAGCAAAGCAAGTGGAGGAAAGAAACCCCAGCCCCCAGCCCCAGGCTCTGTATCTCGTTCCCCACGCAGGCTCCCCTGTGCCCCTGTACCTGCTCGAAGAGCTCCACGGTGTACCGGGACGGGAAGGCGGGCGGTGGCGGGGGGCTGGCACGGCCGTTGTCGTGGCACGCCCCCGGGATGGTGTTCACCGAGCGCCCCGTGTTGTAGTTGCACTCCAGGGTGTAGCTGTGGGGCACGAGGGAGCCCCTGTTACCCCACAAACCCACAGCGGGACTGGGGTTAGCCCACATGATTCCCCCGGGAGAGCCACTTCAGCAGACTCAGCACTGGAAAGGGGGCCCCAGGAAGGGGGTCCCGCTCCGAGGACACAAGTGCAGGGGAAGCGGCAGGGTTTTGAGGACAGCACCCTCCGATGGCAGGAACGGCCCATGCCCTGTGTGGGCATGAATGGATGTACCCAAAATCAGCACGAGGCAAATTCGGGATGGACATCCGGGCCCCGAGGGTGACACCCAAAGTGCCAAGGTCCCTGTGAGCAGACCTCTTGGTCACCTCTGGAAGGTGATGGGAATGGGCGGGTCCCTGGCGGGTAGAGAAGGGGAATTATCTGATGTCAACACCAACAGTCCAGGGAGTGGGCAGCTACAGCCTTCCCCTGACCCTGAAGGTGCCATGGACCACGTCCTCCCAGAGGAGGAGGGATGGTGTGGGCCAGGAGCTGCTGGTCGGGATGGCTCCCATCTGTCCTGCTGCCCGGAGACAGCTGCAGGGCCAGCACAGCAGAAAACCCGAGCAGCTCTGTCCCAGTCTGCCTGAGGGCCCACACCTGCGCTGTGGGCACTCCCAGCGCTTTTGGGACGTCGCTGTTGGATCAGCAGCCTGGGCTGCTCCAGGTCAGGCGCTGAGCAGAGCACGCCAGTGACCCAAGCCCAAAGGCCACGCGTGCGTTTGTTCCTGTGGGGCTGGGCACGGAGCAGCGGCTGAGCACACGCTGAGGAACCAGAGAGAACCCCTGGGCTGTGGGCCTGGCTGCCTCACCCCGTGTTCCCAGCACAGGAACAGGCCAGGAATATCCCATCCCATGTGGGAGAGGGGCGGATCACAGCTACCCCCAGCTCATGGGGTCACTGAGGGCTGAGGCTGGAATCTCACACACAGCCATGGCGATGCCGTGCCCACCGCAACTCCTCTTAATTACAGCTCAGTATAGACAGGACCACCCAGGAAAGAGGAGAATTCCCCTCAGAAAGCTGTGCAAAAGCTGGAAGAAGAAGCCAGAGCAGCTGCAGGAGGGATGGGGAGGAACAGGAAGGAAAGGAGCCTGGCTGAGCCTGCGTCTGGGGAACACGGCAGCACCACGCCCAGCCTGCGCTGACTGGGGCCACGCGGGATGTGTCTGTCCCACGGAGCTGCGACCCCCTGTCCAACATCGCCCACCCAGCACAAGCACTCGTGCCAGCTGGGGGTCCCCGGGGCTGCCCTACCTGTGGATGATGCCCAGGGCCTTGTAGATGGCCACGCGCCCGCTGCCCTCCTTGGACTGCCCGTCCCGCTTGTCCCGCGCGTACATGTTCTTCTCCGAGAAGTTGCAGCCCGTGAAGTCAAAGTGAGGGGAGTTCAGGGAGATGAGTTTGGGGAACAGCATGTTCTCCACCTGCAGGGTGCAGGGAGCAACAGGGGTGACTGGGGGCCCTCAGCTGCTCGTGCTGCTCCACTGGGACCAGTGCCGAGCACAGCGCTGCACCAGGGCCCGCTCTGCCCACAGCTCCAGGGTCTGACAAGCTCCAGCTGCGCCCAGGGCATGCTGCCCACCCCCTGCCCAAACCCGACGCGCTGTCCTGACAGCCAGCTGGGAGGACACCCTGCTGACCCATGCCAGCTCCCAGGGGGAATCTGAGACCTGCTGCTGCCCTGGTCACCAGACTGTGGGAGGAGAGAGAGAAGGAAGAAGAACAAAGGAGGAGGAAGGAAGGAGAAGGAGAAGGAGAAGGAGAAGGAGAAGGAGAAGGAGAAGGAGAAGGAGAAGGAGAAGGAGAAGGAGAAGGAAGGAACCATGACAGGGATTCCACGCCCCTCTCCCAGCAGCGGGAGCATTGGGGCCCCTGGGCAGCAGGGGGGCCCCGACAGCGCAGCAGCCCCGGATTTTGATTCTGGCTGTGCCCTCACCTGGTCGTTCTCGTCGCTGAAGCTGTTGCCGTACATGAAGCAGCCGCGCTTGGATGCGTGGCCGTGCAGGTCCACGTAGTAAGCCAGGCCGCTGTCCCGGGGTGCAATGGGCTCCGGGGGCTCAGCAGCTTCGGGGCTGGGGGCCGGGGAAGGCGCCCACGGCCCCTCCTCACAGTGCTCGGTGCCGTGGCTGGACGGGAGGATCCGGGTGCCTCGCTCCGCGCCGTCTGGCAGCTGGGCATCCCGGGCCGGGCAGGAGCGGCCGCCGGCACACCAGGCGCCGGGGGAGTTGCGGAGGTTGTTGGTTTTGTCCAGCTCCGATAACGTGGCCTCCACGGCCGGGGCGGGACAGTTGGGAGATTTTAAGCTCAGCGAGCTGGCGCTGAGCGGGGAGACAAACGTCCTCCAGTCCGGAGAGCCCGGCAGGACGCGGCTGTGGACGTGGTGGTAGAGCAGGATGGCTTTGGCGCCGTACACCGCAGGGTGCAGCTCGGCGTCGGGGTGCAGGTACTGCCGGTTCAGGTTCACCCCGCGCGAGTCGGTTCTGCGCAGAGAGCGGACGGACGTGAGCACCCTGCCGGGCACCCGGCACAGCTGAGTTCACCCGGGCACACCGAGCCCTTCGGAGAGCAACGGCCGGAGGCTGCCAGAGCACTGACAAGGCTCAGCCCTGCCTGAGCCTCCCCAGAGACAGCAACGGAGCTGGGGAAGGAGCTGGAGTGCCTGGAGCGGCTCAGCCTGGAGAAAAGGGGGCTCAGGGGGGGCCTTGTCACTCCCTGCAGCTCCCTGACAGGAGGATGTTGGGTGGCTGGGCTCTGCTACAAGAGAACAAGGGACAGGACCAGAGGGAACAGCCTTGAGTTGAACCAGGGAAAATTTAGGTTGGGTATTGGGAACACTTTCTTCATGGAAAGGGCTGTCCTGCCCTAGCACAGCTGCCCAGGCGGGTCTGGAGTCCCCATCCCTGCAGGGATTTAAATCCCTGTGGATGTGGCACTTGGGGACAGGGCTCAGTGGTGGCCTGGGCAGTGCTGGGGATGGTTGGATTCAATGGTCTCACAGAGCTTTTCCAACCCAAGTGAATCCAGGATTCAATGATATTTCTAAATTTTACAAAGATCACAGAATCAGCTTTCTGAGATCCCTTCTTCAGCAAACTCAGCCTTTTCCATATCCACACCCATCAAGGAAGGACACTCACCTTCTGCCCACATCTATCAACCAACATTCCAATAAATGCTTCCTGCTCCTTTCTCTTGGGGGAATGGTTGGACTCAATGGTCTCAGAGGACTTTTCCAACCCACATGATTCCAGGAAACCCAGAGCAGGCTCCCAGCCACGAGAGCCACTACTCACCGGTAGTGGCCCCGCACCACCCCGTCGGGATTCAGCATGGGGATGAGCTTGAAGACAAACATCCTCCGGAGCATTTGGGCACGGGGATCCTCTTCCCGCAGGATGAAGTCCAGGAAGCCGTTGAAGACAAAGCTGGAGGGGGTTTCTCCTGGGTGGACTCTGCTGCTGAGGAAAAACACCTGGGGACAAACAGACAGGTGAGGCGGGCGTCCTGCCTGCCCCAGAGTACTGCAAGAGCGAAGGGCCTCACAGATTTTGCGCCACAAATTCTGCCCAGCACCTGGGGTCATGACGCCATTCTGGTCGCAGACGTGGGGGTTGCAGCACACGGGCCACCACGGGGGCTGCTGGCCCCCCACCCCTGCCCCAGCCCCAAAGCTGATCTCTCACCCTCTTTCCAGTGAAGCAGTGAGGCCGGGGTGTGCTGGTGTCCGGGAAAAGCTTGTCCAGCCGGGGCTCCCTCTTCTCCTGCATGCCATGGCATGAGGTGATGGTCAGCAGGTCCACACGCAGCTTGTCCAGAGAGTGGCAGAGCAGCTCCCGGTGGTAGTAGACCGAGTCGAGGGGGCTGTGGGGTGAGAAGGGATCTCAGCCAGTTCCAGGAACAAGGGGCCTCCCAGCTGGGTCGGGAATGCTGCCCAAGCTCTGTGCCCCGGGAGCTGAGCAGCCCCACAGGGACCACCCCTACATCTGGGCTGTTTGCTGCTAGACACCCTCAGAGCCTGCTGGGAACGCCAACAGCCGTCCCTTCAGGGCAAAGAGGGCACTCAGGGCTGGGCTTTGCCCTGCCCAGCCCTCCCGGAGCTGTGGAAGCAGGGGGGGATCAGCTCATGCACAGACAGAGCCGGCACAGAAGGTCAGGCCATCCCAGCAGGGAGGTAATGCTTTCCAGCAGGAGGGACAGGGCACCGAGGGATTCATCCCAGCAGGAAGATGAACCATTCTGGCAGGAGGGACTGGGCTCCAGAGCAATAATGGATCCTCTGGAATCCCGTGGGGAGCTCAGGGCGAGCTGGGGCACAGAGAAGCATGGCCCAGGCAGCCGCGGGGAGTGCACAGAGACCCTCCTGCTGCAGAAAGAGCTTCCCCGGGGAGAAAACACAAGCAGGCACAGACCAGGAAAGGTGTGAGGGCCAGGAGGGTGAGATGAAAGCCAGGAAGGAGAAAGTGGGGGGCACACCTGCTGGGGGACAAGTGCCTGCAGTCCTGGAAGCGGCAGTCCAGCTGTGCCAGCATGTCCTGGCACTCCGTGTAGGAGAAGGGGTAACAGAAGGCAAAGTAGGTGGTGGCCCCGCGGTGCTCCAGGAAGCGGTGCACAAAGGACAGCACGAACTGCGTCTTCACCACCTGCCGCGGACATGGGGAGGGCTGGGCGCGGGCTCAGGGGCAGAGCCACCCCGGCACAGCCCCGACTGCTCTCCCACGGCCACCGGCACTCGGGGATCCCCGGGGGAGAGCAGCTCTCGCTGCTCCTGCCCCTCCCCTGGAGACGCCAGGAACAAACCAGCTGCTCCACCAACCCAGCGGAACCCGGGGTCAGCCCAGCGCAGGAAGCAAAGGGTGGCAGCGCCCCAGGGCCGCCCCAGCCCCGAGCACAGGGTCCCGGGCGCGGCAGGCTCGCTCTCACCTGGAAGCTGGGGCGCTGCCGGATGCGCTCCCAGCGCGGGCGCACGGGCAGGGTGCGCACGAAGGGGGTCATGCCCTGCGCGTACAGCCGGCTCTGCTTGTTCATGTTCAGGATGTGCAGCTTGATCAGCTTCCCCGGGGCACCCCCGCGCACGCTGAAGTAGAACCAGGACCTGCGGAGGGAGAGGGGAGCGGCACCGCCTCAGCCACGGCCCGGGGGTCCCCGAGCTCTCTGGGGTCTCTTCCACCCACCCGGGAGGGGAACCAGAACCCCTCCCAGGGCACCTCTGACCCCGCCACCTCCTCCAGCCCCTTTCCTCGGCCCCACCGAACCCCGCTCCCCTCCAGCGACAGCCCCACACCGCATCTGACGCTCCCGGGCGGCCAGAATGTGTCCCGGGGGAATCCATCCGGACCTCCCGCCCGGTACCAGTCGGTACCCGGTTCCCCTGCCCACCGGTACCTGTTGCTGTTCTCATACTCGGTGTGGGCGCAGTCGGGCTGCGTCCACACATTGAACTCGTAGTCAGCGGCGGGGAGAGCGTTGGCGCGGGCGGAGGGGCCGCCCCCCAGCTCCGTAGGCCGCACCTGTTCTACGTGTGCCAGGTTCCCCGAGTCGAAGCGGGAGCTGAAGAGGAGACCCCCGCAGCGGATCTCCATGGCCCGGCAGGGCCGGGAGCGGCATCGCCCCGGAACGGCGCCGGGACGGCCGGTACGGGCCGCCCGGCAACAGCAACGCGCGCGGCCATTGGCTGCCGCCTCTCAGCAACGCGCCCGCCCATTGGCTGGCGCCTCGGCAACGGCCGCGGCGGCTCTAGGGCCGCCGCTCCTCTGGACCACGGCCCCTCGGCTGCGCGCTGGCCACGCCCATCACCAACAGGACACGCCCCTTTATTGTACTGGTCACGCCCCCTCCGGGCTCTGCATGTCAGTGGCGCGAATGGACACCGGAGTGACCGGACACTGG
>JANEHK010000659.1:0-20105 GCA_025960845.1 Tachycineta bicolor | reverse complement strand
CATTCACTCCAATGCTATGAACCTAAAATTACCATTTTTTCACTCTGTGACAAACTAAACTACTATTTTTCACACTCCTGTGGCCTGCAAACCCTCTCTCAGTTTAGGAAGTTTTTCCCATGGACTGAGATCAAATCCAGTGTCTCTCTGAGCTCTGGGCTGGGGTCCCAGACCCCCTGCCCAGGTCCCTGACTCTCCAGGGCAGCCAAAGGGATGCCCTGGACTCCAACATGCCCCTGGAAAATCCCCCTCCCTCGGTTTAGAAGCCGGGAGAAGAAGCCGGTGCTCCCAAAGGACAGGTGTTCGGGCACAAAACCCCGGCTGCCGATCGGCCCTAATTAGCACCTTCATCAGCAGCCTCCCGGCGAGGAGAGGGGCCGGGAGCGAGCCCCAGCCCGGCTCCTCGCTGGAGGTGAGCCCGGAGGGTCAAGGCTGAGGAGCAGCCTCGGGGAGCTCCGCCCGGGCTCCGTGAATAGGCGACTTCGCTCCCCGGGATTGTCAATCTGGCACCTTTCAAAAGCGCTAAATTCGCTTTAATTAACGGGCAGCGGGAGGAAAAAAAAAATAAAAAAAATTTTAAAAAAATAAAATAGCCCTTCCCTAGCAACTCTTGCATCAAATGGCACTTATGTTACCTTAGATTCTGAGCACCTAACCCTATTAGCATGGCTTTGTGTGCTCCTCTTGGAGTGCCTTTATGGGCACACCAATCTTAACGCGCTCGCTGATGTAGGACCGGGGAGATTTCGCAGCGTTTTCAATTAAATTGACGTCACCGGGTGGAATGTATGGCTCTTAAAAAAAAGGAAAGAAAAGTTATTTTCTGTTGTTCACCCTTAATTTCACAGAAGAGCGTTTTTCCCGTATTAATATCCCTTTCTTTTTCCGTGCAATTAAATCACTTTCTCCATTGAATTTGATGCTTTCCCTGGTCATTTTGTTCTTTCCCTTCTTTTTTCCCCCTGCTTCTTTTTTTTTCTTTTTATTTTTATTTTCTTTTTTCTTTTTTTTTTTTTTTTTCCCCTGTTGGCACAAGGCAACACTTTGCATTGCTGTGTTCTCCTGAGGGATCAGTTTATTGTCTGCTGGGTCTACAACGCAGCACAAAACCGTACGCTTCATTTTCCTTCCAGAGAGATGCAGGAGATACTCATTTGTACAATAACACAATATGGAGATGGTAATTACCCATTTCTTTTTGCCCTGTTCTGAGTGGGATTGTTCACAGCTGTGTAATTCTTAGGCCTACGGGCACGAAGGAGTCCGCACTTCACAAATTTGGTTTAACGGCAGATAAGTGGAGTTTTCATGGTATAAAACTCAGATTTCTCAGAAATCTCTTCATAGAGTCGCTTAATGCTGTTATAAATACCTGTATTTAGTCCAGCTGGTAATGTTTTCCAGTGCTAATGTGTTTACCTCCAGGTTGGAGTAGATGATTATGCTCTAAAGTAGCTATCAGTGAATAACCAAGTCATACTTGGCAACTTAGATGATTTTTTTTTTTTTTTCCCCGTCCTAAACCATCCTTTTGCATTTTTATTTTTGTTTTTTTTTCCCCCCTCTTCCTAGAGCTCTCTCTGTTCTGTGTCCCTTCCGGTAGATGAAAACCTGGAAAGGACATTCTCAGCTCTGAAAGTTTTCGGTGAAAAGCATCCTGAGGATAAAAGCTGTTATCAGGTGGCGCAGGACTGACCCGTTCAGGGTCACACCCAGGTCCCCGCTGCTGCGTTATCGCTTCTGTCGGGTCTGTGATCCTCCATCACGACATTTACATTTGTGAGGGGATGGGCAGTGAACTCCGAGCAGATCTCCAGGATGCCCTGGGATCCGGGCACGTTTCCAGGAGTGCCCCGGTCCTGCCCAGCACAAGGGAGGCATGCATGCCCTGGGGCAGGAGCAGATTTCCTGCCCACACCCTTCCAGGCACAGCAGGCTTGGAAAGTAAATATTTCTCTTCTAAGATCGGTCTTTTGTCGACAAGCCCCTTTTTTACCTCATCTTCAGTTTCCCCGAGACTTTTCCTCCCAATCCTCCTTGCTTCTGTTATTCGTTGTCCGTGTTGTATTCAAAGCTGACCTGGTCCAAACCTCCACTCGTACTTCCAGTTGCCTTCGGCATCCCTCTGCTTCCTTCCCTCTTCAGTTCATCCTACTGGATAAAAGCACCGTGATTTACAGAAATAAAATAAAGTGTTCAATCAAAAACATCACTACAAGCACCTTAAAGGATACAGGGATTTTAAACCAGAGCAAAATTCACTGAGCAACTGACGGAATGTCATCAAAAGTCTCAAAATGTGTAATTAGGCAAAGAATAGAGGGGGCAAAATAATAATAAAAAAACCCCCACTTTGATGAGATGTATGGAGGAAAGTTAATTAATAAAACCAAGCAAAGTGGGTAGTGATGAAATTGTATGTCCAAGAGCTGGACCAAAAGTGTGTTGGCAGAAAAACTGGGTGTTTTCTGGTAGATATTTCAAAACACATCACCTACTGCCTAAGCATCTGTAAAAGACAAGGCATGAGGCACAACTACATCAGAGATATTCTGTACCTCTTGTTTTAGGCAATTTTTAAATAGTGTTTCTGTGAGACTGAGAGCAATCTGGACTCAATACCATCAACTCTTTTAAGCACTTTAATTTCGGACTCTATTTTCCTTTGTTAATTTTGAACTTCATTTGTGCTTGCTGTCATCCTGGGACTCCAAAAGGTAAATAATGTCATAATTAAACAACGATGCACAGATAATTTCTTTTATCCCTACACACGAAACTCATGTGACTGACACGATTTGAGGAGCTTGATCTCTTGGATAAGACTGGATATTGTGGGAAAACTCTTCTAGGGGGGAATATTTCAGACCTGTTTTATCTTCCCTTACTGCCAAGTACAGGCTTCCACGTTTCTCTGTCGGTCCGTTCATTCCACCGCTGCAGCTTGGAGTAAATCAGAAGAAAATCGGATATGTGCCTGTTAAATCCCATCTCTGCACTGCAACTGGTGGAAAAAGGGGGTTCTGATTTGTCTCAAAGAGAGGGATTAGCAGAACTCGACTTGTGCATGCGCCTTTCAAATGCGATTTTCTTCTCCTTTACAGCAGAGCACTAAGTGAACGCAGCAACCGAATTTTTCAGCTCTGGAAATTATTAGAACTTTTCCTTAAAGCAGGGAAGTCTAAGGGCAGCCAGTAAGAGATTTTGGGAAGGGTCTGATCACCTGAAATTGCAAAGAGCGTTGGTACTGTAGATTCGCAAGAAATGAGATTTTTATGGCTACTGTGGGCTTCTCTTGGGCTGAAATTGGATGCATTCTTTGATAAATGGGCCCACAAAGAGGAAACATGTACACAGTTGTGATAAACCTGCTTGCTTTTAAGTCAAATTTATTAATCTGAATCCACAGCTGAAAACAAGGCCATGCCACGGGAATGAAGACGAATATTTAGCCCAAAATCAGAAATGGGTTTCTGAAAATAAGAGATTGTTAAAGTTATGGTGAACGTGTACAAATTGTAAAATATCAGCAAGTCTTCTCTGCTGCAAACTGATCTAAAGCAGCTTTCCTGTTTCCCCAGCAACCTTGAGCAATGCTAGCTTGTTTCTTTGGAAGTAAATTAAATGTGACTTTCAAGTAGTTCATTATTTCAGTGGCCACAATGCCTTTTGCAAGCAAGGACTTTCGATAAATCATATTAGGATTTGCTGCACTTCTGAAGGGAGGCAGATAAAGGACTTCTGCAGAAACAGTTTTCAAATCTAGTACAATTTTTTTTTCTTTTTTTTTTTTTTAGAAATGGCAAAAATTATGTTTCTATTGATACAGGAAAAAAAAAAATAGAATGTATTTGCGTAAAGAAAGGTAAAATACTGATTGGTGCTGCAGGCTGATGTGCACAGCTCTCAGACACAGCTCCACCTCAGCTGAATCCTCTGGAATCAGCTGAATCCTCTGGAAATGCTGTCGCAGGATGTCCACACTCAGCCCAGCCCCTCCAGTGCTCAGAACCTGGCGTCCTGAGAAACCTTCCAGCCTTTTCCATGACCCCGTGTGCGCGTACCCGAACTACGACGCCTCCGCGGGGTCTGCAGGGTGCACGAAAACGGGCTGTGCGAGGCTTTTGTGCTGGTTTTTGGCTTGCTTTTGGTGGCAGTGCCAGCAGAAGAACGCTCAGGGAACAGGAGATGTGCAGGTACCCCTCCGTGGTGCCTCCACGCCAGGAGGGCATTTCCCTCTCCGAGGAAAAGATGAAAATGTTTCAATTCCGTGACCACGCGTTTTTAAAAATAGGGGGTTTCAGCCTCACACTGTGAGAATCTGCTGCTTTGTGAGTTACCTCACGGATTTCCATCAATTTGTACCTGCCTGAAGACGAATCCTTTCAGATTCGGCGGCGGCCGAGGTTGTTTGGATTAAGGTTGGGAGGAGCTCAACAGAGCTTTGAGTCAATCAGTGCAGATTTCGTTTCATGTTGGGATGAAACCCTCTCAGCTTTGGTACTTTCCAGGCTGGGGGAAAGGCATTCAGCTTTGGTGCTTTATTTTAGTGGAAGAGAATTAGAAAGGGAAGCGGTTTTGGGAGGTTAGTTTTCAATTGTTTGGTTGGTTTGGGTTTGTTTTTTTTTTCCCCCAAATACATGTGTTTGCTGGGATGAGTTTATGGTAAATATTTTTTTAATGAAAGCAAAAATCTGTCAAAGATTTTTTTGTGTAGTAAGAAACCCATTTTTCACTTGAAAGCAGTGTCAAGGAAGTGGGATTATTGTCAAAGCAGTGTGGATCGTGGCTGGTCCTGGCTGAGCTGATCACATTACACAAGTCATTTCAGTGCAGAATATTTCCTTTCAAAAGGACTTTGAATGGAAAGAACCACAGCAGAGAATGGAGAGCCATTAACCATGGAATACCACATCTCCCATCACCATAATTCACTACTTTCATGAAAAGTTTACTGGGCTGGAGTCTTGTTCTATGTGGTCAGAAGAGATGCTTTAGTAAGAATCGTGACCATTGGTTTCTTTTCCAAAGTCTGATTGGTCTAGGAAGACATTGATTTATAAAAAACAGAAAGTGAGGGTGCCTCACGTGTAAGAACTTAGTGAAGAAATTTCACAGTTACCAACGTTTCATTTTCTTTTCATTGTAACTTAGTTTTCCTTCTTAAGAAATAAGTTTTTAAAAATATTGAGAAATGCTAACCAAAAAAACTCAACAGCACATCTCAAAATCCTCAGAACATTTGACTGGCATTTTTTTTTTCTTTTTTTCATTTTTTTTTCTTTTTTTTCCAGATTATTGATGTGATAAGATTTAAAAATGTCAAAATATCCATCCCATTTGGGAGAAAATGTTGAAATAGAATGAAAAATGAGAGTAATGCCATTCCCCTCTTGAACACCTTGACCTAAAGGTTCTCTGATTCTCTGACAGAAGTCAACCCTTCAGGGGTTGAGGGAATTCTTCTCCCAAAGAAAGCCACTGCAGTGCACCTGGACCTTCACAGGAGTCTGAGCTTTGCCTTGGTTGCACAGAATCGGGGCTGTGTCTCCAGGTGGAGGTAAATCTCACCCTTATGGAGTTTTTAATCTTCTTTTCTTCCGTTAGAGACAGGATTAAATGCTTGAGAGTGTTGTTTGTGTTTGGACTCAGATGTTTATTAATTCTTATCTATAGCACAGTCTCACAAGTTGTGAGCTCTAGCTAACAAAGTGAAATTGGCTCTGTCTCTGTCCCTTTACAAAGTCTTTTGAGCACAAATTGTCCAATTATGAAACGGCCCCTAACTTATTTTTACTTTTAACCCAATCACCTGTGGCCCACAATGCGGATTCTTCTACCCCCTTACAAAATCCCACCCAGACCCATGGGGAAGAAGGTGGAAAAGAAGGAGTATCCTACACCCTAAAACCTCCATCTTGTTTTATATCTATTACTATATTCTAAAACCTTAAACTCTACGTTTTTGCACTCTCTGGTATCACACACTTCTATTTAACTAGACAATTTAACTACAGCACCATCCCAGCGCTGTAATTCAACTTTGGAAGCTGTCCCACGGCCTCAGGTCCAATGCAGTGGTTTTTTGGGGGGTCAGTGCCTGTTGGCACAGAAAGCCTGAAATCCTCAGGGGTTCCAACAGCCCCTGAGACACGGCAGCTCAAACTGTTGTGGAATCATGGAGTGGGTTTGGGTTTGCAGGGGACCTTGAAGATGCCCCAGTCCCTGCCCGGCGGTCAGAGCCACCTCCCACCAGGAGGACGCGGTGCCAAGCACTCTGCACTGGTAAAACCCATCCCTGGGGCCAGCCCCTGTCCCCAGGTGCCAGCCAGGGCTCTGTCCTCCTGTCAGCCTCACCCAGAACCCCCAAGCCTGGCTCGGTGTCCCCCAGAGTGGATGTCTCTTTGCTGGTGCTCTCATAAGTGATTGCTTGTGGCATCTCCTGTCCTTATCTCGGCTGGTGCAGCCCCCTCATGAATATTCTGCCCATACTGAGGACTTTTCTCTGTCATTGCCCATTAACAAGGGGGATAATCACTCATCCAGTTATCGGGAAGTCAGGGAAGGCCTTTCCTTGAGCCCTCAGTGCAGAGAATCCTGGGACACCAAGGGAGGTTAAATGTGCCTGACATTATCATCGTTACTGGGTTTTTTCCTACTTTTTGTTCTTTTTTTCCTTCCTGTGTAATTACTGTATTATAATAAAGTTGATCTGAGATAAAGAAACGAGGTATTGAAGTCTGTTAGGGCTAAAGGACCACATCAGTGACTCTCATACCTTTTTTTAGTCGTGGGGCAAAATGTATTTTTGGGCTGATTACACAGAGATGAGCATTCTGTCACCAAACCCCCAGGAGGGCACCACTGTCCACAGAAATGATGTTTAATTACACAATTGCTCTGAGGAGAAGTTGCTCCAGTGTGAATCCAAAGGGCAGGGGAAGGTTGTAGTGATGCATCATTCCTAACAGCAGGAGTTTCCGGTTCAGGCTTAAAAGTGTTTCCCTCCAGAGAATTTAAACAGTTTAATAAGATTAATGAGCTTTACCTGCCTTTTTCTCAGCTGCTGCATCACAATTGAGGCAAGCTTTGGACAGCCAGTGCACCAAATGCATTCCTGCACGTTAATAGAACTCAGTATTTTTGCAGAAGTGACTCGCCCCGTGCAATTGGCACAAATGTAACTCAAAACTGGCTCAGTTACTCTTCTCCTGGCTCTTCTGGATCTTGCCAACACTGCAGCAGAGCCAGTGAACCCAGCTGACTGCTTCCACTTGGGGTTTTAACACAAGACCAAGTTTTATTTTAATTCCGTTGCTCATTTCAAAAAAAAAAAAAAAAATACCCAAAACCCAAAAAAACAAACAAAAACCTCAAAAAACCCCCACCAACAATGGCAAAAATCCCCCAACAAACGAACAAACAAACAAACAAAAAAAACCACACAAAAAAATCTCCCCCCAATAATATTCAGTTGCACAAACATCATTATTGCTGCAGATTTTCCTGCTGCAAATTTGGGATAGGGCCATCTGAAAAATGAGAAATAATCTGTTTCTGACACAAGGCAGTGTTCTTTAGCTAAAATGGGAAATACCTCTTGCTCAGGAACCTGCAGTTTTCACTCTGGGGCCTTTCCAAATTTTCCTGTTTTGTTATCTGCATGAAAACTTTCAGTCTTGTGCCTGTATTTCAATTTTATTTCCTTGCAAGTGATTTGGGCAGAAAGTCGTGGTTTGAAATACAAAGTTTGATCTCACTGTGCAACATTTCCTCATTTTGCAGGCTTTAAGAAACTGTCACAGGATTTTATTTCTTATTTGTCCATTACAAATGACATTTTTCAGTTCATCTCAGGAAATAAAAAGCTGCTGATTTCTTGAGTCACCTGATGCTCAGGTCCACTGCTCAGTGTTGCTGCCTTTAAGAGCATTTTCCAGAGCACAGAGGTGACACCTAATTACTGATGCACAGCTCCTGCCAGCAGCAATTTTCACCGTGTAAAATCTGTTCATAATTGAGGGAGAGAAATATGTAAGGTATTGTTAAAGTCATACTCGAGTAGGAAAGCTTTCAGGAGGAGCAGAGTGGGAAAAAAGCGGCTATAATTCCTGGTAAATATGATATTCTGTTTTAGGGTTCAATGGGATATGGGAACTCGGGTGCTATGGTGTCAGAGACAACACTGAATTTAAAGGCTGAGAAAATGACAGTGCTCATGAGGCAAATGAGAGAAGACAGCGACAGCCTGAACTTGCTCGAGTTGACTTCTAGGTCCTTTCCAACCCCAACTCTTCTGTGGTTCTGTGATTTTATGACTGCTGAACTTGCAGTGACAGTATCCATCTTACTTCACCCCACCTCGAGATGGAAAGAAGCCTCACCTGAGGGAGTTTCTGCTATTTACAGGTTATCTTCATCTGCAGGAACAACAACAACAACAAAAAAGAAAATATTGATGATGTGACTATGAAGTGGTGAAGATTGCAGGCTGGAAAAACAAATACACTTGACCACCCAATTCCGTTCAATGCCATCATGAATAATAACTTTCCCGACTAATATTTCTGTAATAACAACAAAAATTCAAATGTTCACTTGGCCCTGCAGGTTGTACGAGACCTCCATCGCAGCGCTACCCTCATCCAAGTGAAACACAGGAGCTGCATTCGTTTCCTTTCCGCACTCTTCCCTGCGTTTCTTCCTTTTTTAAATTCATTGCTGAGGATAAAACTCCATCTCCCACCGAGCAGCGCAGGCTCCTCCCTGCCCAGAGGGGCGCAGGACAGCAATCACAGCTGAGACTTTTTCAGTTCATCTTCTGTCCGCGTCTGGAATTTGTGTCACAGACTCCTTTTTTGGGGTTGGAAATGTATTTGCCCAATTCCCAAAATGTATTATTTGCTGAATTCCCAAAATGTATTTGCTGAAATCCTCTTCTGTGGATTTTCTGTACAATACCTGAGGCAGCCACACACGAACATCTCTTAAATTGGGTGAGCTGGGCAAGGAAGCAAAATTATGTGTGCCTAATTAACTCTGCCTTAAGCGTTCATACTGAGACTATTGGGGTGTTTTGTGGGAAGATGGGCTGGGAGGCATCATGGAAAAATGGATCAAAGGCTTTTTGTGCGCCGGGAGCAGCTCGGGAGCTCTCCTTCCTCGTGAATTACGGTCAAACGTGTTCTTGCCACACGTTGAAAACTCAACACAGCTTCACACAATCAAGCAAAATTCTGATGCCAAGGCAGTCCCAGACACTCGGGCAGCTGGGAAAGTTTAGCAATCCTTATTCCTGCAGTTTTATACTTTATAATAGTCTCTGGAAAACGAGAAAAGGAAATAAAGGTGCTGGTACTGTTCAGCCTGGTGATTTCTTGAGAATCTCTTTAATTATTTCCATGAGCCCTTTCTGAAGCACCAACCCCTGCACTGCTGAAGTACATTTGAGTGTTTCTTGAAGCATTTATGCAAATAATCCCAGTCAGGGGAGGGGTTTTGGGTTTTGGTTCGGTTTTTCATCCGTTTGTACTTCTGATGGGGACCTTTTGTCTCTGACTTTTCAACCTGCAAGCTGAGGAATACATCCAGCTTTGTCCTGCTCTTCATGCCTCAGCACACGGATTCACCCTCCGGAGCTGGCATTAACTTTGGGACAGTTCCACTTTTTAAAGTCAAAACTCACTGGGACTGTACTCATAAGTATTCCACGGAGGCAAGACAAATCTGATGGAGTGGCCTTCAAATCCCACTTTTGAAATGCTGAAAGTTAAGAAATATAATTAAACTGCAAGTGCATTAACATTTTTATAAAATACAACCCAAATGCTTATCCCGAATCACCAAACAAATTACAGTTTGAACATTATTTTAAAAAAAAAAAAAAAAAAAAAAAAAATCCCAGCTACTTATCAACAGCACCATTTGAAATTATTGCCAGTACCACAACTCTAAATGCATTAGATGCCTTAAATACAAACCCTGAACATTTACATACTGATTCCATGAGCAAAGCAAAAGGTATTTGCCAGTAACAGTACAGGACTCAGCATTTTTATTGTCTGAGTAATCCTGGTTCGCTCTGATATGAAAATTCAATTATTTTAGAACTGGTCGTCTCATTAAATTTTGACAAGGAGCACAAGCTCAGTACCAGCTCCAGCTCTAAGAGGCTGCGGGAGCCTGACAGCTCCGCGGTGAATTTTAAAATGTAGTATTTTTACAGGACAAGATTATCTGACAATTTTATATTAAAAAAGAAAAAAAAATTAATCAAATACATTGTAATATCCAACACTGCTAACTTGGCCTTTTTGTAGATATTTTTATGAAAATTTATTGTAAAAAAAAAAAAAAAAAGGAGTCCAATGTTTATTGCATCTTTTCCCCCAAGCCCACCTCCGTGTCTTATGCTCCACGATTGTGCTAGGAAAGAAAAAAAAAAAGTGTCTTTATGTGAGCAGCAAGTATTTAACCACTCATTGTTAACACTTTTTCCTTTCCTCAATGGAAACGCGTGTTTGCAATCATTTTTATAAATATTATTTCCAGCAGCGGCAAATCTTTAATTTCACCCCCATATTTACCATCGGTGCTACCAAGGGATGTTTAGACAAAGGGGTTTTTTTTGTCAGAAAACGTCAGCTCATTGAAAAGAGAACTTTTTTGACAGGATCAGAGCACTTTGGGAAGACTTTCAGTGGAAAAGGCTTCTCAGGTTTAAGGTGGCTTTCCATGAAGCCCAGACTGTTGGGATATTTTGATTTACAGCCTCTCGTAGCACTGGCCCATCACAACCTGGCTGTTACCCTGGTTTTTCTGAGCTTTCTTATTAGCCTTCTTGAAATTCATAATGGAGTCAGATCTTTTAGTTACTGTACAATATTAGAGCAGTTTTCTACCTTTCCCACAGATGTAACATAAACAAATCCTTTGTTTCTCATTCTCTGTCCTTTGTTTGCATATTTCTAACCTGAAAAACAGCTGTAACAGACAGTGGGTCTGGCCACTGAGGATGAGGGGTGGAAACCCAAAAAGCCAATCTTCTGCCAGACCCACAAATGTATAAAAAGTAAAGAATAAACAAGGAGGCCCTTCTTTTTCCTGCTCTCTCCGTTCTCACGGTGGTGAGCTGGAATCAGAGGATTCTCTGCTTTCGAATGATTTATGTCTGCGTGATTGCTTTGTGCATCTCGGTGACACCTGGCCATGAAGCTGTCGCTGGCTGTGTCATAAATTTCCTTTATCCAGCCCTGCTGAGGGTGTGGAACACCTTATAATCCACATAAATTAGACAGCTGTGGATGGACAATGTGGAAAGAACACAGCTGAGGATGAGATTTGGGAGACTACAAAGAGCTCCGTGGCCTCTTGCCATGCTTGGATCGTTCTCCTGAGCTGCAGCAGACCTAGGTGTGTTTTAGTTCCTGTGGAAACAACATTTAATTCATTTGCAACCTAGAACAGCTCCAATAAAAAAAATAGGATTCCATCTCTTAAACTTCTTGGTTCTTATGGCAAAAGAAAAGGTGGGACAGAGAAGGAAAACAAAGTCTTGTGTTAAATCTTCTGCACCACAGGTAAGAGCTTCTGCCATGGGATTCAAACCAAGGTTTGTTCCACCCCAACCCAGCAGGGGAAATCTGGGGCAGTCCTGGAAACACTTTGTGGAGCACAGAACATTATTCCCCTGTTCAGGTCTCACAAATCCTTGTATCACAGAGCTCTGGGCATTTCCAAGTAACTTATTGCAGCTGTTGAGCAATCAGTGAGCAGTGAGTGTACCAAAAGTAATTTGTTTCAAATTTGAAAAGCCACTGCAAGCAAACATTGATTTATTAAGCTTCTTCAAGACCGTTGCCCAAATATCACTTGAAGGCACTCATTGAATTTGCAGGCTGATGTTTCATCAAGCAAATAAAGTTTTTTTTATTTGTGTTACATCAATTCTAACACCTTTTTCTTACTGCTGTAAAAGTATTCAGTAAATCAGGAAGTCTGTATATTCATCACTGCAGTGTACTTATTACTGCAAATTTAAGATAATTATAATAAGGAAAGAAATCATTAGATAGTGACAACAGTTAGACTCAATTACCTTAAAGGTCTTTTCCAACCTAAACATTTCTATGATTCTATTGCAAGGTCAACACAAATGCTCAATTTAAGGTCTACGCCAGGATTTCTTGAGGAGAGATTGAATGTTCAAAGCCTAAATGTCACATGTGAGCCAGCAAAAAGGGATTTCTGTTCCACATGTAAATATCAGAGAGACAGAGGCACCATCCCCGTGACAATCTCCAGGGGGAAGTTATTCAAGGGGACCTTGTATGGAAAATAGGAGGTGTGCTGGACTACCCCATATATTTCTTAGGGCCAGGGACATTTGAAATACACGGTTTGATTTTTTTTTTTTTCCCCTCCATATTTTAATTAACTTCTGTGAAGGTCACACATATCTCTATCTCTGCAATGCTCAGCGTGTCAGTCATTTTAAAAATCTGGATATTTAGCATTATCTTGCCATTATAGTCCAAATTTTTTTTTTTTTTTTAATCCAAAATTCCACTTTAGTGATCAAATTAAAGAGATGACAAGCTCCCTATCCTTACAAGCTAAGCATTTTATGTTTTATACTCAGATATACTCTGTGTGATATAAGATGAGGCTTCATAATGGGATTCAGTGCAGTTGAGTGCTAAATTATAGCAGGCTTATATCACAGAACATTGTAACAATGAGAGGAGAATTCATATCGTGGCTTTAGGGAGAGAGGAAAATTAAGACTTTCCAATTAAAGTAGTAACCTAAAACTTTAAAATAATTTGAACAGTTTCTGAATACACGTAATGTCCTGCACTTATCTGGAAGCAGGATTGGCAGCTGTTTGAAAGGACCCAAGTGAAATGTGGACAAGGTGTATGTTATGTCCTCAGAACACAGATCTGTCATTTTCTGCATTGTTCAGGGATACATTGGTATTGAATATCTCTTTCCCACAAATTCACAGGCTCCATGCAAGGCTGGAGGGAAAACCAGTGTAATGTTATCGTTAAATTGACGTTGCATACAACTTTATGATGGTCCTGACAACTGCAGTTTGTGAATTTGCCAAGGGCAGCCTAATAAGTGATTTTCAGAGACGAACACTGAGCTGTGTGGTAAAATAATCCTTTCCTTCAGAGGGACAGAGCTGCAATTTTCTTGTAGACATAATTCACAGAATTATTACTGACAATTTTAGAATTCCGCTGGGTGAAACATTGGGGGCTTGAGAACAGAATTTCTCATCCTTTTAAGAAGAGGCAAATTTTGAACAGACAGTGTGTCTATAGCATCTGTGTAATAACACAGGAGGAGCCTGACCCAGAAAACCCGTGGTGGATTCCTCTCCTTATTTAAATTTTCTGCCTGTTTGAATGCTGAGGTGCTCTGTGATTCACACTTTAGGATAAGACGTTAAAAGAGTTCAGGTTCATGTTCTGATTTCTTCTCACGTAGCTTTGGAGTGCAGTCAATAAATACATTTAGAACCAGGTTTTTCCTATGAGCACTGCTGCATAAAAAGTTCTTGCGCAGCTGTTTGGGAGATTTCCTGCCCTGATGAAACCCAGAAGTTTGTGTAATTGTTTAGATTGAAAATCATAGTGAAAATGATTCAGTCTAAGTGTCAAGAAGGAAGAAAAGACATAAAAAGGTATTGCAAGTCACGCTGATGTCTGATGTTTAGATCTCTTGTGGAAAGTTGTTTCATAATTCCATAGGAACAAGAGGAAAGGGAAGAGTGTTCAATATAAACGTCATGTCTCTGGTTTAGATCCAATCCTCTGGCATGGGAAAATGTCTGCCAACATCAATGCACTAATTGAAAATCAATGTAATTAATTTCAGTGAAAGAGCTGGACATTTTACAACTTAGACTCGAAGGCCACTTCAAAGTGAAATGCCCTGTGCTTGTCTGACTTCTTCCTGACATGAATGGAGACATCAAACTTGCTTCTTTTTCAGCTTGGAAAATGTATTTCTCAACAGGCTGGACAATTTACAGGGTTTGACTCTGGTGAGAGTCAGCTTTGCAGATATTAGTGCAATTCTACCTCTTTTGTGTAAATTCCAACACCCAAGGGTATGGATGAGCTGCTGGGAGACACTTCCAGCTGCAGTGATGGCAGGAGCAGTAGTTTTCCTTCCAGCTCTCATGGTTGGAGTGATCTGGCCACTTCTTTTCACAGCTTCTGTTCCCAAGGTCAGAGAAAATCTGGTTTATGGTGATGCATCGTAATGGACCCTGGACTAAAGCGGCTTCAGTTCAATCGATTTCCACTCTGCTGTCTGAGGGAGACTTCCAGCCAAAGTCAGGATTGGCAAACACAACTAAAATGGGAATGCAGCCTAGGACTGTCCTAGAGGGACCTCTGAACATGGAAATGGAAATGGAAATAGAAATGGAAGTGGAAATTGAAATGGAGATGGAAATAGAAATAGAAGTGGAAGTGGAAGTAGAGAGGGAGATGGAGATGGATGGAAGTGGAAGCGGAGATGGAGATGGAGATTGGAGATGGAGATGGAGATGGAGATGGAGATGGAGATGGAGATGGAGATGGATGGAAGTGGAAGTGGAGATGGAAGTGGAGATGGAGATGGAAATGGAGATGGAAATGGAAATGGAAATGGAAATGGAAATGGAAATGGAAGTGGAAATGGAAATTGAGATGGAAGTGGAAGTGGAGATGGAGCTGGAACCAGAAGTGGAAATGGTTGCAGCCATTGTGTTTTGCAGCAGTGCAAAGGATCCTCAGCACATTTCAATCCTTGTCTTTCGGGGAGATATCTTCAGGGGCACTCTGGTGACAGACATCTAGGAGGATGTAATCAAGGCCACACTTTCCCGTCCAGAATTCCTTCCCTGGCACTCTGCTTGGAGTCATCTGCTGATCAATTCTTGCATCCATCACATCAGCGGCAAATCCAAATGTGTGTGCTCAGTGCCAAGTTTTGGACTCACCTGGACTTCCAGATATTAACTGGAAGAGCAGCACACACAGAGCATAGACAAACCAAGCAATGTCCTTTCTTCGAGGAAGGCTAAAAAAGTGTAGGTCATGTCTAAATTCTAGTCACATACCTAAATAGGACTGAAAATAAGAGGGGGAAATGCACTATGAAATGCAGTTACCTTCCACGTTCTGAGCTCAGGAGCAGAATTAGTGGATAATACAACAGGGTTAACAAACAAACAAAAATCCTCCCAGTCTAAATTACTCTACCAACATTCATCATAAACTGCTTGGTCTAGCTTGAAATAACCTGTTCTCCCATAAAATAAATTAAAAATTAAAAAATTGGTGAAAGCAATACTGAATATATGCCGCATGAGTGAAGCAGCATACAATGAAAACCAAGGCAGAGCTGGAGAAATAACAGTTCTGAGTAAGAGTAAAGTAGAAAGTTTTGCTGTCTTATCTAAATCAACAAGAAATAAAATTGTTTAAACTTGTTTAAACATGGTTTTAATATAGTCTACATAAGGTGTTTCAGGTGTGCCAGTGGAAAAAATAAGATATGTTTGTGCTGGACAAGAGTTGGACGAGGTGGGATTTTCCTCTGTTGGCACTGAAATCTTGGGCAAAATACAAGCAGTTGTTAAAATAAGCCATCATGTGCCATGTGCAAGATCTCTGAAATATTATGGGCTCCTTCAAACAGTGGGTGCAGTGCTCTGATACCTTTTTATTGAGGAAATCGGGAGCTCAGGTGCAATAACAGGAAATGTAAATGCTGGATTTTTCACAGTTTAATAAAGTGTTTCACAGGAATCCTTTTTTTTTGATGTAAGGACTGAAATATACGATCTCTTCAGCCTGGGCAGGTGAGTCTGACAATTAGTGGGAGGATCTTTCAGTGATTTTGCAAAGTCCTTAATTGACATTAGTTGGTGGTGAATGTGAACCACAAAAACATTTGTCTCTCTCAGCGCCAGCATTTCAAACTGCACCTAGACTTAAATAGATGAAATTTTTAAAATAATAATAATAAAAAAATAATGGTTTATATTTTATTCTCCTTTTAAAACTGGTGGGATTTCAGCACCGTAAAGATCAGTTAATCAACACATTCAGGGCAAAAATGAGAATCACATATTTATTGTCCATTTTTAATGCTTTTTTTTTCCCCCTTTCTGAACCCAGACTCCAGGCCAGCCTCCTATCCAAGTTTTCCTTCATGCCTTATTGTCTATTCTGTTCAGCTATTTAAAAAATGTTGAATATCAACAATGGCTTTCACTAGTGTATTGTCAACTTTTGTATGAAGCAATCTTGGTTGAATGAGAAGATCCCAGAGCTTATAGTTCTATCTACTGTGCTGCACTGGGTTTCTGCTTGAATGTGTGTGACTGATAACAGGACAAATTTCTACCTTCGTTATTACATTTCAGCTACATAATTCATTTGCCAAAATCTTTTAGGAAATATCTTTATAGCACATTGCACGAGACATCAGGTAAGTGCTTGTAACGTAAAAATAGGTACAGATCCAGCAGCTGCCTTGTCAAATTTTGTTTGTTAATTGTAGATCTGCTTCTGCCATGTTGTTTTGCTGACTTTCATGATTTGGTGGGGAGCTGCGTGCCATGGCACATCTCTAGCAGAACGTCTTTGCTCGCACAAAGGAATCTGTACTGGATCTGCACTGCTGTTAAAGTCTGAAGGCAATATTTAGAAATAGCTTGGGGTGGGGGGGCAATGTGGCAAACGTGTGCAGAGCTTATGGGTTTTTCAAATAACAGATTTTACCGATGTTATTATCAATGCTCCAGCTTGTTTCTGTCTAGAATTTGGGGTACTAACACTGCTTAAAGCTTGTCTATTTTTTAAACTGGCTCTCAGCCTTCACAGTCTTTTTATTTTGCATAGAGTGTAGTTGTAATTTAACTTATATCAATCAGTCACCAGTGTGTCTTTGAATGGGAGCTGATTTTCTGGACACTCTTCAGGAAATCCAAGGATTCCCCAGCAGTGCTCAGTTTGTTCATTCATTACAGTTAACAGGTGGCTGAGCAGGTAAAACAGAAGCAGTTGTTTTCCTTTCCTTCTCCAGCTCTTTTGCCGACAGTTAATGTCACTTTGGAAAGAATTCATTTGAGAGGTCATTTTTCTAAATTATTTCATTGCTACAGTGACATAAAGGAATCCTGCTGAACAGGACTTGATCCAGTTAAGAAAATGAAGCAGAATTTCCTTTGCAGTTTGTGTTTTGCTCAGGTTAGAAAAGCAGGATCCAGCTCATCATCTTGTATATAAAAAATTAATTAATGCCTTCACTGTGTATCATATTTAATAGTATTCACTTAGATATTTTAGGTTTTTTACACTAAAGCAAAAGGAAAAGACAGATTCCCAAAGGCAACGCATATCAGTAAGGGCTCCACCAGTTCTGACTCCGACCGGTCATGAACAAATTGATGCTGCTGAATTTGAGAAAAGACCTGGAATATCTGCTTGCAGGGACTGTGTGCAGGGCTGGAATTATATCCCAAACCACCTAAAACTTGGCTGGGGTGTTCCCTGCTGGGTGGAATTTGTAGGTACTGAGCGGGGTCCTGTTTGACACGCTGTTATCAGTTTCCCATTAATTCATCTGCTTGTCCCTTTGTCCCGGAGCCCGGACCCCTTTTGGGGCTGGCTCTGCTTTGTCTGTGTCCTGTCTGCAGCAGACAATGACTCTCCAATACCTTGCACCCTGTGTCTGTGTGCCTCATCAAAAAAAGCAGCATAGAACACATTGTTTTAAATGGCAGCACACGTATAAAGTGCTCCTTATTTAGGGATGTTCGTTCGGTTGTATCCATGTCAGACGCATGGAAGGTTTCTGTGTTTTGAAAAGTGCATCAAAAACAGCTTAAAAGGCAATTTATTTTGGTGGAAATTCAAACTTTTGGGAAAAAAAAAAAAAAGCCATTTTTATGCAGGTACCCTGATACTAAATAGTGGCAACAGATTATATGGGGACAGCACATTAATAATAAAGCTTTGCTTGCTTATTTGCTCATTGGTACCTCCTGTGTTCATAGTTTTACTTGTTTTGAAACATCATACACATGCTAATTCATGCTGTTGTTACACTGATTACTGTAACAGTCAAACTAAGGGGATTTAATGACAAATCTAATAATAAAATTTTGGTTTTGCCTGAAGGAGTTGAGGGTTTTTGTGCAGGCAGCATTACACAGATGGCACAAGGACTCAGGCAGGGTGAGATGTAGGACTATTTTATATCAAAAGTTAGGAGCTAATGTCATGCAGAGAAGAACAAAACTTTATCTGGTTTTGTCTTTTGAATTACTCGAAGAAATCTTCCTTAACAAGCAAAATTCCATTACTCTTTAAAATCAGTCTTTCTTTATATTTCAGTCTTCATCTTTAATGAGAGGAGATTCACAACTGGAAAAGCCTGACAGAAAAGTTTCATGAACCTCTGGAGGAAGATGGGAAAGCAGCAGCAAACTCAAAGGTACTTTGTGTTTTATATTTGTATATTTGTGCCCAGTGCTTCTGGAATGTTTTACAAACCCAATATAGAACACATCCCATCTCCCCAGAATCACCCAGCTGATCAGTCAGTTCTGATATTTATTGCAAAATCGTCTTTATGGATTTAATTAAGAGATTTTACCAGTTAATACTTTTACATTTCCTTAGCCCGTTGGAATCATTCACATATCTCTCGTGAAATACAGGTATTTGTTAGATGTTATAATGACAACTCTGGCTTGAAATCCCAGAGCATCCTGCACATGATAATTGTGGTGAACTTTTCTGGTTTTAAGAATTTATTCCTTTTCCACAGTAAAATAATAGGGTCTTCAATGATCTCTTTTTTTATATGAATGGATTCCTGAACCCATAGAGCTTTATCAAGAGGATGAAATGAGTGTTCCTTTGTGGAATCTGCTTTACTCCATGCAATACAAACTGTGGGAGGCTTCTAGTCTGTTTCTTTAATTTTTAAAAGTCTTTTTGTCTGTGTAGTAACAAGTTAATTCTCTTTCAAAAACAAAAGGCTCTCTGTGGACACGGATGTTTAGGAGGCACTCAGTTTTTAACTACAAATTGATTCTCCTGTTGTGTTCACCCAGAACCCTCCATGTGAGCAGTGCTAATTGTCCAGAGGATATCCCAAAACCTTTTCCTAAGGTGTAGGAGGAGGGAACATGGGAGACATAACCCCTGATAAATTACAGCTGTGTTAATTACCCAATGCAGCCTCACCCCGATGAGCGACAGCTATAGCCAATAAAGTGTGATAAAAGGGAGTGGGTTAGCTGCTGAGGGGCGGATTGTGAAGGAGGAGGAACCTTGAGGGAGACAGGGCAGGAGGATCATGAAGAAGAAGGATCCTGTGGAGCACTGCTGTTGTGAGGTCAGTCTGGGTGTGTAGTTGGAGCCTGTGGTCACGGTCTATCTGGGTAAAAGCCTGCAGTCACAGTCTGGCCAGGTAAAAGCCTGCGGTCACAGTTTGCACACTGATCCCTGCAGTCAGAGTTCAGCATGAAATCACCAGCTGTCAGAGGCTGCAAGGGAAACCTCCAGCAGGAGCTTGCTGCAGCCAGTGTCAGCGAATGGTTGGGGTCAGGATGGCTGAGGGGAATAAACCAGGACCCTTTTTATGCTGTGTTTAACGAGAAGTCTGTGTCTTGGCTCACTTTTACCCTCTAATAAGAGGGCTCCAGCAGCAGTTAGGCACTGCCCGTGTGTGGCAAGGGTGATGTTTGGGCTGTCTGTGTGATGCTTGCTGGTTGCTGATCTCAGGGAGGAGCGGCTCTCGCTGCAGCCACGACGCTGCCTCTGCTTTGTACGACTCTCTGGTCAATATTTTGCATTTCAGTAGTGTTGTTTTGTAGAGTTATCCCTCACAGGCATCAGGCAGGACTCACAATTATGAAGCACTAAAGATGTTCCTTTTAATTTTACGAGAGGAGAAACTGGAGTGTGAGGTTTGTTTGTCTGAGATCAGCCAGGCAGCTTGGGAGAGGAGCAAGATTAAATCTTGCCAGTGGAGGTGGGGTGTCAGAGTCCATCCCTGGAGTGCCACAAAGTCTGTGTTTT
>JANEHK010000658.1:1091-20116 GCA_025960845.1 Tachycineta bicolor | reverse complement strand
CCCAAGTAGTTCTTCCAGCTTTTTGGGGATCTTTTGTGGCTTTGAGCCGCACGTTGCGCACCAGTTGTAGTGTTCCCCATGAGACTACATGACTGCCGATGGCAAAAGTAAGAGTCTGCTCTCTGGCTTCTGGTGGGATTTTACAGCTTTTATTCTGTAGTCCTACCTTGCTTTGCTGGAGACCTTTCCCGATGACTCACCGATGCCAGAGAGACCTCGTCCCAGCCCCCTGTTGGGGCTTTTTCCACAGAGACAGAGCCCAGAGGCAGGGCCCAGAGGCAGGGCCCAGAGACAGAGCCCAATAAGGGAGAAGCGGGAGGGAACAGGGCTGCGTTGCATTTCAGTGTGGGAGATGGGCACTGCTGGGCAAGGACAGATATATAGAAAAAACATTACAAATCTGATGAAATATAAACTCAATTAATGCATTACAACATTCAATAAAACTATGTGCTTGGGTTCAGCAACAAGCAAAAGTAAGGAAGGTAATGCACCTAACATTACTACATGAGAGAAAGGAAAAGGGATTGCAAAAGACGCATCACCAATTGCCTAAATACTTTACCACCATGCAGAGCCTGCAGTTGCTGGGGAGTCTTGTTTGACAGCAAGGATCTGGAGAGCCCTTCCCAGAAATTGGCAAAATCCTGTCCTGTGCATCCACCCTGAATGTGGCTCCAGCTTTTATAGGCCCAAATCATCAAGTTGAAGCAACATGATTATACTTTTAGCATAGAAATTCCTGGATCTGATAGCACATGTCCGACCAGCAGGGACCAGGGTTTGGCTAGAGCCCAGACCTCTAATGGTAGGGTTTTCCCCTAAAATACCCTACATACAAACTGGGTTTTGTTGCCTAAGATTTTAGCCTTCTGATTGTTTGCATTTTTGTAGTGGAGATTCTCACAAAATGTAACATAAACAAAGTGATTGTTTTGGCATTCCTTCTTGGAGGAGGGACAAATGATGGACATCTAGTTTGACCAGTGGGGTCGGACAGGTTTCAATCTCATTCTACCATCCCTGATCATTGTCCAGGATCTATATAAATCAAGGTCAAAAATAAACTCCCCTTTCTTTTTTGCTCTGAACTTGACTGTGTGAGTATGACTCTTTTTATGTCCTCTAGCGACAGTTAATCATGTCAATTAGGAAAGATTCTTAAAATGATACATTTCTTTCAGATAACTACACACAGTTATACAGAGCTAGAATAAGCATCTTTGTCATACATTTTTAGTTAAATAATAGCAATGGTGTTAATCAGAGCGTGCCCAGGATTCATTGTGTAAGTCAGCTCTGGCTGAAGCCTTGCTGCTCAGGCCTCAGCACATCAGCAGGCAGGAGCAGGGGCTGAGCCTGGCTGTGCTGGACATGCTGCACATCACCAACGGGGAGAGGCAGAGCCCAGGACAGGTCTGCAAATGTGACAGGTGAGCTGGGGCTGGGGGGACACGGTGGCACCCATGGGATAGCCCAGCATTGCTGGGGACAGCCACTAAAAAGCCTGGCACACAAGGGCACTGTGTGTCACCCATGGGGACAGCCTGAAATTGCTGGGACAGCCTGGCAGCCACCGGACAGCCTGACAGCCATGGGGACATTGTGACACCTATGGGGACAGTCTGGCATCTGCTGGGTGAGCCTGACACCCTCGGGGACATCCTGGCATTCCTGGGGACAGTCCAACATCCCTGGAGACAGTCTGCCACCCACCTCTGCCTCTCATTCCTGGCAGTTCCAAGGCACTGCCAGTGGCTGGTGCAGGTGTCCTACAGCTTGGGGACAAGGGTGGCAGTGGTGTCACCCTGGCGGTGTCCCCACAAAAACTCCAGCACTTGTGTGACATCCCTGACATCAGCGCCGAGCAGGTGGCTAGCCGGGAGGGCAGCCCCATGGAGAACCAGCTTGTCACCCCCCCCAGGGTGGACAACAGGGTGCTGGGGAGCTGGGGGGGTTTGGGGACCCCCAGGGGCTTGGGGGGCTGTGGGGCTGCTGCCCCACCTGGTGAAGGAGGGGGAGTTCCCCAGGCTGCGGGAGGCTCGTTCCTTCATGCCTCTCCTCCATGGCCACTCCCTGCTGAGGGCGGGTGCCCAGTGCTCCTTCTGCAGGGAGGTGGCCCCTGCCCGGCTCCTGGGGGACGTGGCAAACCAGTGCCACAGGCCCCTCGGGGGGTGCCGGGACCCCCTGAGCAGCCCTGAGCCAGCGGTGATGGGGGAAGGGAGGTGACAGAATCCCCCCTGGAGGGGCGGGTCCCCATCCCACCCCCTGGGCACCCCGGGACCTGAGGGGCTTGGGGACACCGTGGTGAGGGGTGGGCAAAGGGGTGGGCACAGGGGGTCCTGGGGTGTCCCCGGGGGGACCACGGCCATCCCTGCCCTTGGCAGTGCCAAGTTGGTTTTGAGCGAGCTGGAGACAGCCGGGGTGCCCCGGGGTTTTCCTTGCTGTGCCACAGCCCATCAAGCCTGGAACAGTTCCCTGCTGAGCGTCTGTGCCCAGGTGAGACCCCCTTGGCATCCCTGGGGACTGGGGACAGGGACTGTGCAGGGCCCCATCCCCAGGAGGGAATCACAGCCCTGGCACCCGCGGGGATGGTGACACAGGGACAGGCACAGCCCTGGGGCTGGTGTGGGCACCCGCAGGGCAGGAGGGGTTTGGGGGCTCCCAGGGGTCCCCGCCCCACTGAGTCTGGCAGTCGCTCCACAGTCGTGCTCCATCTGGGATTCCAAGTGGTGCCAGGTCCACTGGGACAAGGACAGACACTTGTGTCTGTCGGGGTGGTGTGGAGGTTCTGCAGCCTGTGGAAGCTGCTGAGCACCTCTGGGCACTGGGGGCTGCAGGCACAGGGGCCCAAATGCTCCTGGAGGCATCCAGCCTACCCTGCCCCAGAGGTGACACTGGGGGACATCCCAGAGAGGGTCTGTGAGGTCACAGAGTGTCAATGATGTCACAGGGGGCTGTGTGATGTCCCAGAGGGGGCTGTGTCATAGACGCACCTCTGTGCCTGTGTGTGAGATCAGCTGTGAGTCTCAGAATGGGCTGTGACAACACAGAGCAGTGTGTGATATCACAGGGCTGAGTGACATCACAGCAGGGCTGTTTGAGGTCACTGTGTTGGTCACTCTGCCCCCGCCCCCACTCACATTTCCCTCCCAGAAAAATCTCCCCTGCTGCTCGTGCCCAGCAGGGTCCCATGTCCCCCTGGGTCCCTCCTGCCCCCAGCACTGCAGCCTCTCCCAAGGATGTTCCACAAATCAACCCCAGAGCCTGACACGGGGACAAGGGGCTGGGCTGTGTGACCAGGACATCAGGGACCTGCATGATCCAGGTCATTGTGGCCTGAGTTGGGTTCCCCAGGGCAGGAAAGATGTCTGGCAGCTGCAGCAGGGTGAGAGAAGGGCTCCAAGATGGGGCTGGAGCCCTTTGGCTGTGAGCAGAGGCTGAGGGAGCTGGGCTTGTCCAGCCCCGAGAAGGGAAGGCTGAGGGGCTCCTCATGCCAGCCTGGCAGTGCCACCGAGGAGGTGATGGAGAACACAGAGCCAGGCTCTTCACTGGGGGCCTGGTGGGAGACAAAAGACAATGAGTATAGGGTGAAAGAGGGGAGCTTCAGCCAGGAGATGAGGAGATGAAATTAGTCACGCTAGTTTCAGCATTTCCTCAATACCAAAAGCAGCCTGACTCCCTTCTCCATCCACCACTGACAGCTTTGCAGATCAGGAATTGTTCAGGCTGTTTTATCCCCACTTCATGCAGAGCATCCTGATTCAACAACTGAACTGTATTTATATCTCTCACAGTTTCATCTTTGTCTAAAACTGGTCTTTTACAGAAATCCCTTGTGAATGGTGGGCATGTTGGCTGCTCCTGGAATGTCTCACGTTGCTGAGGGAAGAGTTTCAATGTTTCTTAAATTGTATCCCGTTTATATTTTTTATGTTGGCAATGAAGATACTCTGCTTGGGGCAGAGTGATCATGATAGGATAGAATTCTCAATATTTGGTGAAATCAGGAGGAACACCAATAAGACTCTTACACTGGACTTACGGAGGGCAGACTTTGGTCTGTTTAGGAGACTTATTCAGAGTCCCTTGGGAAGCAGCCTTTAAAAACAAAGGAGTGCAGGAAAGGTGGGCGTGCTTCAAAGCAGAAATCTTGAGGACAGAGGAACAGACTGTGTGCTGAAAGATGAGTTAACAAGGTAAACATCCAGCCTAGATGGGCAAGGAAGTTTTGGGGGAACTTAGGAATAAAATGAGGATGTATCATTTTTGGAAGGAGGGTCAGGTCTCTCAGGAAATATTTAAGGAGGTTGCTAGGGCATGTAGGAAAAAAAATTAGGGAGGCCAAAGCTCAGTTTGAACTTAAAATGGTGACTTTTTAAAGAATAATAAAAAATATTTCTACAAATATATTCATGGTAAAATGAAGGGTAAGGTCAACCTTTGTTCTTTATTGGATAAGGGAGGGAACTTAGTAACTGCAGATGAGGAGGAGGCAGAAGTATTTAATGCCTTCTTTGCCTCAGTTTTCAGCGGGAAGACAACTTGCCTTCAAGACAACTGTTCTCTTGGGTTGGTTGATGGTGCTAGTGAACAGAATGGTCCCCCCATTGTCCAAGGGGAGGAAGTCAGAGAACTGCTGAGATGCTTGTATGATCATAAATCTATGGGCCCAGATGGGATCCAACCCAAGGTGATGAGGGAGCTGGCAGATGAGCCTGCAAAGCCGCTCTCCATCATTTACCAACAGCCCTGGCTCACTGGTGAGGTTCCAGGTGACTAGAAGCTGGCCAATGTGACACCATTCACAAGAAGGGTGGGAAGGAGGATCCTGGTAATTAGAGGCCAGTTAGCCTGACCTCAGTACCCAGTAAGGTCATGGAGCAGTTTATATTGAGTGTCATCACACAGCACCTACAGGATGGCCAGACCCAGCCAGCATGGGTTTAGGAGGGGTAGGTCGTGTTTGACCAGCCTGGTCTCCTTTTATGACCAGGTGACCCACCTGGTGGATGTGGGAATGCTGTGGATGTTGTGTATTTGGACTTCAGCAAGGCCTTTGACACTGTCTCCCACAGCACACTCCTGGAAAAGCTGGCAGCCCATGGCTTGGACAGGAGCACTCTTTGCTGGGTTAAGAACTGTCTGCATGGCCGGGCCCAGAGAGTGGTGGGGAACGGTGCTGCATGCAGCTGGCAGCCAGTCACCAGTGGTGTTCCTCAGGGGTCTGTGCTGGGGCCAGCTCTGTTCAGGATTTTTATTGATGATATGGATGTGTAAATCCATATTGATGATATGGATGAGTAAATTTGCAGATGAAACTAAGATGGGAGCGTGTGTTGATCTCTTGGAAGGTAGGAGTGTAGTTGTGTGGGATTTGATTTTGGTTTAATTGTATGTGCTGTTAATTTATTGTTCGTTCTATGTACCCTTGTACATAGAACTAATGGTCTTTCCCTGTTTTTCTCCCCTCCAACATGTCAATCCCCCACACCCCCTCATCCTGGGTCTTCCTGTCATTTCAGAGCCTTCCCCTGGAGCTAAAAAGTTATTCCAAGGGCGTTGAGTGATAGGTCAAATCCAGAGGGGGTCCCTCTCCATCATCTATGCTTGGTTTATGAAAATATCATTCATCAGTGTGACTCCTCCCTGTTTGATCCCTGATTTGCTGATTCCCTGCCTCTTCCCCTTGTTCCACTCCCAAATAAAAGGTGCTGGCAAGCGGCCTGGGGGGCTCTGCCTGGGTAGTTACCTGGAGGTGAGGAGGTCCCATGCTGGGGCCCCAATAAGATCTTGTGACCCTCTCAGCAGAATCCACCTTTCCATCTCCGCCTTCTTCGCCTTGCACCACCTGTGCCTACTGCTGAGGTCGCGTGGGAGCCAAGACCCTACAGGATGGGATTAGCTGGCGCTGCCAGCTGTCCGTACCTTTTCACACTGCGGTGCCTGAGCTAGCGCGGGCGAGCGTGGAGACCACTCATAATGCACCACGACAGCGTTTCTGGCATCCAGCGTGGGGCCCCCGACACCGGCGTACCCCACGGAGAGGACTTTTGGACTTGCATCCATTGATAAGTCGCTGGTCGTCACACTACCCTGGTTGTAGCAGCTCCGAGTTTTCTGAGTGTGCTCCCGGGGACGAGGGTTGCGTCTTCTGCACCCAGAGAGGTCCTGCTCAAGCAGAGATTCACCGAAGCCGAGATTTTCACCCTCGCCAGAGAAGTGGTGAGTCGCCTCTGCTCCTTTGAGGGGGCAGGCACTCAAATGAACAAAGGAAACTGAACGGAAGCCTCAGGCTTCGTCCCGGTGCACTCACTATGTTGACGCACCAAGGCTGCGCAGCCCCGGGGAGATGGATGTTAGCCCTTTCTCCGGATTGGGTTTCCTCTGGCGCGTTTTAGGGTTTTTTATTGTTTTTTTATCCTCCTTTTTTCATTTACGCAGCGCAGTTCATGTGGCTGGTATTCCCGGCATTTGGCAGGCATGGGGCCGGTTTGGCTACCAGCCAGTTTCAGTTTTGCAGTGCCCCGGGGGGCGGGTGGTGCAGGATCCCTCCCCTGGTTTTTAAAATGTGTTTGGCAGGTTTGTTTAATTTTAATTCTTTTGTTTTCTCAGTGTTTATGGTGAGGGTCGTAAATTACCATCAGAGCTGAAATGTGTGCTAGGCTCTCCACGGCCCAGAAAGGAGTTTTTTATAGCTTAGTTGAAGTTCTTAACATTGCCCAAGTTCAGTTTTCAAAGGGCAAGTTAAAAAGGTTTGTCCGCTGGCTTTTTCTCCATTTCCCGCAGGCATCTTCTGAAACAGTGCCCCGTGTTCAATTTTGGAACACGGCAGAAAAGAAAATTTTACAATTGGCCAATTCAGGAGATGAAAGATCAGCTAAAATGACACATTGGGTTTTGCAGATTAAATCTGAATGGAGAAATGGCCGAGTTGCGGGCGACCATCCCCAGTTTCCCCTTACCCCGTTCCCAAACCCTCTTTCCCAGAAAAGGGCATTCTAAAGGGAGCGGCAGAGAGACAGTCTGCCAGCTCAGGCTCCTGCAGGTGCCCAAAATGCCCTGCCTGAGCAGTCTCCGCCAAATTTCTTGGGATTTCTTGGATAGCCCTGGCCAGGCCATCTGGGAACTTTCCCCTTCCCAGTTTTCCCTGGTTCAAAAACCCATAGTTTGTTTTATTTCTATGGAGCATGAGTCACAAGATGGTGCCTCTGTCCCCAGGGCACAACATGGCTGGGACCGCATGGCACGGCCATCTTCATGGTCCCTCCTTTTATTCTCCCCACAATCCCTTCTGTCCCCCCACTCCCTTCACTCCCTCCAACCCCTTTCTGTACCCAACCCCGCCCCTCTCCCATGATGTCACCTGCTTTCCTTCGCCTTCTCCTCAAACCCCTGCTACCCACCCTGCCCACCGACACATCCCTCGGGTGATGTCATCCAGCTCCCAAATCACCCCCCTCCCAGAAGGCAGCCATCTCGAAGCTCCGGTTCCCATGTCCCCCCTTCCTGTTCCCACAGTGGGAACCTGGAAGATGAGCCAGAGCTGGGACAGCCAGAACAGCTGCAGCCTCCCTCAATTCCATCTCTTGCCCCCGTTGCTTTTAAACCTTCCCGAGGAGGGAATGTCACCCATGCCAACTGGCACCACTTCCCCCAAATCACACTTCACAATTTATGCATGGCACATAAAGATTAGGGCAGGGAGAGTCCCTATTTCGGGGGCCTTTTAAAAGCCGATCTTGCCGCGGTTGTTGTTGTCCCTGCGGACATCAGGCAGCTTTTCTCCCGCCTCACAATTCGACTGAGTACAAGTTGTGGGACGCAGCATGGAGAAATCTGCTCAGGGACGCCCTCCCCGATTTACTTAATAATCCAGAAACAGCCATTGATGAGCAGGGCAACCCCCTCACCATTGACCATCTATGCGGTGAGGGGCAGTGGGCTTCCACAGCTGACCAGGCAGCCAACATCCCTGTTCCGGCTGTGCAAATCATAGCAGACTCAGCAACCAAAGCATTTTTAGGTATGCAGCCTCATGCTCCCCTTCCACCCTACTCAAAAATCAGACAAGGTCCCATGGAACCCATTGTGGATTATGTAGAAAGGGTGACCAGGACAATCAAATTGCAAGTAAAAAAGGAGCAGGCACGGGAGGGAATTCTAGAGGAAATTGCTTTCACCAATGCAAATGATTTATGCCATGCTGTGATTCTAAGTCTTCCCCTAGACCCTCCACCCTCTCTTCAAGAAATGCTGCAGGTCTACCAGATAAAGGTTCCATTCATGGACCCCCTGACTGGACAACGAGTACATCCTCCTAACACCATGAGGGTTGCTGCAACAGAAACCAGTGGATGATCTGCTATGCCAGCAAGCAGAACACCTGTACAGTAGAAAAAATTCTTCAGTCAAAGCCAGAACCGCCCATGTCATCTCTGCAGAGAGACAGAACACTGGGTCTCTCAATGCGCGCTCAAAAAAGAATTTGAAACATTTAAAAACAAAAAAGAGGGAGGGCAAGGGAAAGCTAATGAGGGAAAACCTCACTTTCAAAAAAACTGAATGGGGAGCGCGGGTCCACCCTGCGCCAAGACACAAATAGGGTGGACCGGGCAGGGAGGGAAAGGAGAGGGAAAGAGGATGTAAACCACAAGACAACGCCTCCTTGTGCCACTAAAGTGGGCGAAACAGAATCTCTACCAGACTTGACACCTGACAATGACCATGACCTTGCCAAACCTATTCTAACAACAGATTCATTCGAAAAAACTTATACGTTGCGGCTCACTGAGTCATTGCTCCTAAATGATGATGATTGGCACTTTGTTGCTGTGGGCCCCAGCGAGCCTGGAACTTGGCCTCAGATTGAACGTAAGTTCATCATTGTGGGGGACTGTACGTACACCACGTGAGGTGGAAGTCCTACCGGGAACCCTTACAACTGATCCCGGAGACTTCATCCTCTGGCTGCGCTGCACTCACCCACCAACATTCCTACCTAAGGGACAGATAGTAGCAGAGGCCATTCCCACCTGGGATCCTTCTCCTGAGGACGTCCCATCGGCCTGTCCTGTCCAGAAAATCACGGAACGTAAACCTAAGGTAGACTGTAAATTCAGTGTGGGTGGGGAGGCCCTGAACATCAGAGGTCTCCTAGACACGGGGGCATAGGTGACCATACTCCCCACACTGTATTGGCCGTCACACTGGGCCTTGCAAAATGTGGCTGGACACGTGCAAGGTGTAGGGGGCATCCAATTAGCAAAACAATCAAAGAGTGTGGTGCAAATTAGGGGGCCGAAAGGGCAATCGGCCAGTCTCCTCCCTTTCGTTTTAGATTACAAGGAACCCTTGCTTGGGAGAGATCTCATGGCCCAGTGGGGGGGGTCACAATTGACATCCCAGACCCCTCACAGAATTTTTGGGCAGCGGCCGCTGAGAAGCGCCCTACCCAAAAGCTGAATTGGAAAACAGACACACCAGGATGGGTAGAGCAGTGGCTGCTTTCTAAACCAAAATTAAAGGCACTTCATGAGCTCGTGGAAGAGTAGCTGAAGAAAGTAACATCGAGGAAACCACATCACCGTGGAATTCTCCTGTTTTTGTCATCCAAAAGGCTGACAAAAACAAATGGCAGCTCCTCCACGACCTCAGGCAATTTAACAACTTCATTGAAGATATGGGATCTCTCCAGTCAGGGATGTCTTCCCCAACCATGCTCCCCCAAAACTGGAAATTAGCAGTCATTGACATCAAAGACTGTTTTTTCCTGCACTCTGATGTTCCCCTGCACTCTGATGATGCCCCAGAGTTTGTATTCTTGGTTCCTACCATCAGCCGAGAGGCCCCGAGGAAACGCTACCATTGGCATGTATTTCCACAAGGAGTAAAGAACAGCCCTGTGATTTGCCAGTGGTATGTGGCTTCCTTGCTGTCCCCGGTCCACGCAGCCGTAGAAAAGGCCATCATCCATCACTACATGGATGATGTCCTTGTGTGTGCCCCCAGTGATGATGTGCTGACCCACATGCTTGACCTGGCAATTCATGCATTGATTGTTGCAGAGTTTGAGCTGCAGGAGAGCAAAGTTCAAAGGCTGCCACCTTGGCAGTACCTGGGACTCGAAATCGGCAAGCGGACCATTGTGCCGCAGAAACTGGCCATCAGGACAAAAATCAGGACCCTCGCAGTTGTCCATCAACTGTGTGGGGCATTGAATTGGGTAAGACCCTGGCTAGGTCTGACCACTAAAGACCTGGGCCCTCTCTTTCAATTATTGAAGGGGGGAGAGGAGCTGAGTTCTCCTAGGGTCCTCATCCCGGAGGCCGAGAAAGCCCTGGAAAAGGTCCAGAACATCCTGTCTATGTGGCAGGCAAACCAGTATGAGCCAGACCTTCCTTTCAAATTTATCATAACGGGGAGGTTGCCACACCTCCATGGGGTCATCTTTCAATGGGACCAAACATCTAAAAAGGACCACGGCAGGGGAGATCCTCTCTTAATCATAGAGTGGGTTTTCCTCAGCCACCAGCCGTCCAAAAGAATGACAAGGTCACAAGAATGGGTGGATGAACTGATTCGGAAAGCAAGAACCCGAATCAGAGAAATGGCCGGATGCAACTTCAAATGCATTCACATTCCACTTGGACTTAAATCGGGCCAAATTACAAAAGCGATGTTAGAACACTTGCTTCAAGAAAATGAAGCTTTGCAGTTTGCCTTGGACTCCTTCACTGGTCAAATTTCAATTCATAGATCTGACCACAAAATTACATCCCAAAAGTCTCAGGGACAAAAGAAACAATCTCACAGGTGTCAGTCACAGCATGGAGAAGGAAAAAGAAGGAAGATGACATCTGGGGTGAACTTCCCTTTCCCTCGAATTTCACTACCCTAAACTAATTTGTCTCTTTTAAAGTCCTTTTCAGTTAATTTGAGCCGGATCCTGACCCAAGCCCAGTTTGTGATGGAGATCCATCTTCTCCCATCGATTCTGCTCGCCAGCCTCCTCTTGCCAACCACTGAATGGATTGTGCCACAACCAAAGGCAAATGTGTGGACTACCGTTGCAAAATCTATGGGACAGGACCACATTTGCCTTTCTGCCTCCTCCGCCACCGTTCCATTGTCGACCTGTCTTGTGGGGATCCCTTTTAGACCAGATAAGCTCCCTCCAAGACTCCTGGGAATCACTGCACAAGCCAACCACAATAACCCTCTCCTTGGTCTCACCCTGTCCCGGGACCCCCTCACAAATTCTTTTATTGAACACCGAGTTAATCGCCCTGTTAAAAACCCCTTGATCCTATGGAGAAGTTATGTTCCTGTCCTTTCCCAACTACCTGAAGAACCCAATGACTTGGAAATCCTTGGTTCATCCAATGCTTCCTTTTGTGTTCAGTTTGTTTTTACCCCACCCAAGGGCCAGAAAAAATGATTTCAACCCACTTTCCAAATAAAAAGTGTTTACATTGCTGGAACATGGCGCGACAGGATCGCCCATGTAAAGATGGCCTCCACCCTAAGGTATAAACCCCTAGTCCTCCCCAAGGGAGTTTTTCTTATTTGCAGTGATCGGGCATGGGCAGGCATCCCCTCTCGCCTGACAGGAGGTCCATGCACTTCAGGCCGGTGTGGCTTGTTCACCTCCAACAGAACTCACATTATGGATTGGCAGAGGAAAAAAATTCTACTGCAAAAGTGGCTATCCAAAAGAGAGATTTGGCACAACTTGACCCAGACTGTGATTCCGAAATTATTCATTGGTCTAAATCTAAAGGAGTCACCCTCGCAGTCTTTTTACCGTGGGTCTTGGCGGCAAAGGCTCTAGGTGAATTGGCCCACCTAGAGTACTGGGTGGCGAAACAAGGGAATTTGACATCCAACGCCCTGGCCGACCTCCTGGCTGATGAAGAAATAACAAGGCAGGTGACATTGCAGAACCAGGCAGTGAGTGATTACCTCCTCCTCCTTCATGGCCATCAATGTGAGGAGTTTGAAGGGCTGTGCTGTTTCACCTTGTCCTCGAAAGCTGAAGACATCCACAAAACCATCCAGAGAATGAAGGATATGGTTGGCAAGATCAAGAGGGAGACAGGTGACTGGTTAAGCAGACTTTTTAAGGACTGGGGACTCTCAGGTTGGGTTGGTTCAATTTTAAAGACTGGTTTATTAATTTTATGTATTATTGACATTGCTTTAATTTCTTGTGGTGTCATCAAGAAGATGATTCATAAATTAATTGTTAACATCACACACTCCCCCCCAGTGAACCATGCCACCATCCCAAGTGCATCAGAAGAAGACATGGAGCTGGAGGAAGGCCTGAGCATCGAAGGGCAACACCATGAAGGCTGGCCCATCCAGCAAGTGTGGTTTGCCAAATGCTATCCAGGCTCAGAGCACCTTCTACCTCCAGCCCAATTCTCTTAATTTTAAAATAGAAAAGCGGGAGATGTTGTGGTGTGGGATCTGTTTTATTGTATGTGCTGTTAATTTATTTAATGGTTCCTCCTATGTACCCGTTTATCCCCTCAATGGTCTTTTCCTGTTTTTCTCCCCTCCAACAGTTATGTGTCAGTCCCCCACTCCTCCTCCTCTGGAGTCTGCCTGTCATCCTGGGGCCTTCCCCTGGAGCTAGAAAGTTCTTCCAAGGGCGTTGAGTGATAGGTCAGATCCAGAGGGGGTCCCTCTCCATCATCTATGTTTGGTTTATGAAAATATCATTCACCAGTGTGACTCCTCCCTGGCTGATCCCTGATTTGCTGATTCCCTGCCTCTTCCCCTTGTTCCACTCCCAAATAAAAGGTGCTGGCAAGCAGCCTGGAGGGCTCTGCCTGGGCAGTTTCCTGGAGGTGAGGAGGTCCCACACTGGGGCTCCAATAAATTCTTGTGACCCGCTCAGCAGAGTCCCCCTTTCCATCTCCGCCTTCTTCGCCTTGCACCACCTGTGCCTACTGCTGAGGTCGTGTGGGAGCCAAGACCCCACAGGATGGGATTAGCTGGCGCTGCCAGCTGTCCGTACCTTTTCACATTGTAGTAACTGAGCTAGCCCAGGTGAGCGTGAGGAAGACCATGCATTAGGCACCAGGACAGGGGGTCATAGAGGTCATGTGGTCTTGGGCGTCCATCAGGGTCATGTGGTCATGGGGGTAGATCAGGGTCATGGGGGTCCATGAAGGTTGTGTGCTCATGGGGGTCTACATGGTCATCACAGGTCCATGGGGTTCCACCAGGGTCATTGGGTTGTGGGGGTCCATTGAGGTCATGTGGTCATGGGCGGTCATCAAGGGTCTTTTGCGGTCCATCCAGGCCATGTGGTCATGTGGCATCGCTGGGGTCATGGGTCCATGGGGGTCCATCAGGGTCATGTGGTCATGGGGGTCAACTGAGGTCATGAGGTTATGGGGGTCCATCAAGGTCATGGGGGTCAATTGAGGTCATGAGGTCATGGGGGTCCATCAGGGTCATGTGGTCATGGGGGTCAACTGACATCATGAGGTTATGGGGGTCCATCAGGGTCATGTGGTCACAGGAGTCATTTGAGGTCATGGGGTCATGGGGGTCCATCACGGTCATCACAGGTCCATGGGGGTCCAGCAGGGTCATGTGGTCATCAGGGGCCATCATCACGCCAATGTCCCCAAGGCCTTGTGTCACCTCCTGGTGCCACCATCACTTCAACATTGCTTCAATGTCTCCAGGGCCACCACTGCCCCAATGTCCCCGAGGCCAAGAACACCTCAGTGTCCCCTCCCAGTGCCACCATTGCCCTGATGTCCCCAAGGCCACCACTGACCCCTCAATGTCCCCAAAGCCACCATCACTTCAGTGTCCCCTCTCGGTGCCACCATTGTCTCAATGTCCCCAAAGCCACCATGAATCAATGTCACCCTTGGCTTTGTGTCACCTACTGGTGCCACCATCACCTCAGTGTCCCCAGGGCCACCATCATGTAAATGTAACCTTCTGGTGCTACCATCACCCAATGTCCCCAAGGCCTTGTGTCACCTCACTGTCCCTTCGTGGTGCCACTGTTGACCCAACGTCCCCAATGCAACCATCACTCAATGTCAGCTCCCAGTGTCACCAATGTCTTGATGTCCCCAAGGCCACCATTGACCCAATGTCCCCAAAGTCACTGTCACCCCGATGTCACCCTTGGCTTTGGATCACCTTCTGGTGCCACCATCGTATCAATGTCCCCTCCCCATGCCACCATCACCCTGATGTCCCCTCCCTGTGCCACCATCACCTCTGTGTCCCTTCCCAGTGCCACCATCGCCCCAATGTCCCCAAGGCCACCATCACTCAATGTCACCCTTGGCTTTTTGTCCCCTCCTGGTGCTACCACTGACCCAATGTCCCCAAGGCCTTGTGTCATCTCTCTGTCCCCTCCTGGTGCCACTGTTGATCCAATGTCCCCAAGGCCGTCATCATTGACTCAATGTCACCTCCTTGTGCCACCATTGCCCTGATGTCCCCAAGCCCAGCATTGACCCGATGTCCCCAAGGCCTGGTGTTCCCTCCTGGTGCCACTATCGCCCAATGTCCCCAAGATCTTGTGTCACCTCCTGGTGCTGCCATCACCACGATGTCCCCAAGGCCACCAGTGACCCAATGTCCCCTCGCAGTGCCATCATCTTCTTGATGTCCCCAAGGCCACCAGTGACCCAATGTCCCCAAGGCCACTGTCACCTCACTGTCCCCTCCTGGTGCCACTGTTGATCCAATGTCCCCAAGGCCACCATCAACTCAATATCACCAAGGCTTTGTGTCACCTCTTGATGCCACCATCCCTTCAATTTCTCCAAGGCCACGATTGACCCAATGTCCCCAAGGCCACCATCACCTCAATGTCACCTCTTGGTGCCACCATCACCTCAATGTCCTCAAGGCCACCATCACTCAATGTCATCCTTGGCTTTGTGTCCCCTCCTGGTGCCACCATCACCTCCATGTCCCCAAGGCCACCATTGACCTAATGTCCCCTCCTGGTGCCACCATCACCCCCATGTCCCCAAGGCCACCTTTGCCCCACGTCCCCTCCCAGTGCCAGCTCTCCACGCTGTCCCCGTGTTCCCTGCCCCAATGACCAAAATCCCTTTTTTTTCACCCATTTTTATTCATCGCCCTTCTCGAGGAGACTTTGGGGACATTTTGGGGACAGCTCAGCAGGAGGTGGCGGCTCCTGCAGAGAGACAGGGGAAGGAGGATCAGGGTGGTTGTCGGGGGCTGTTTTCCCAACATTCAGGTGGTTTCAGGGTCTTTTCCCCTCTGCACAGCTCCGCGCCAAACCGAAGGAGGAGATGGAGTCTTCAGGTTTAGATTTTTCAAGGTTGCATTTTTTTGTTTATTGTTTCTTATCTTACAAATCTCTCGATGTTTGCAGGTGCATGGATTTCTCGCGTTTCCCCCCGAGCTGGGCTGTGCTTAATTTTTTATACTAATTACTACGTGTTCGTTATTTACTATTTTTTACCAATGTCTATCACTATTACTAAAAAGGTGACCTATACACTGACCCAATCCTTACTAACTACTTTGTGCCAACATCACTGCAGAAATGGAGTGAGGAAAGGAGAAGGAAGAAGAAGGAGACAACGCCCCAGATTCTCCATTTTGTCCCCATTCACTCCAATGCTATGAACCTAAAATCACCATTTTTTCACTCTGTGACAAACTAAACTACTATTTTTCACACCCCTGTGGTTTGCAAACCCTCTCTCAGTTTAGGAAGTTTTTCCCATGGACTGAGATCAAAGCCAGTGTCTCTCTGAGCTCTGGGCTGGGGTCCCAGACCCCCCTGCCCAGGTCTCTGACTTTCCAGGGCAGCCAAAGGGATGCCCTGGACTCCAACATCTCCCCCTCCTGTTTGAACTAAAAACACTTCCTTGGCCACTTTGTCCATGGCTTGCCGTATACATAGAAACAAACACGGCAAAATCATGAGGAGGATTACAAGCCCTACTAAAATATATATAACTATTTTTAAAAATTCCTTCCACAGTGGTGAAAGGTCAAACAAATTGAACAAACCATCCATCCACGATGCAGTTACCTTTCCAAGTTTTTTCACACTCTCCTGCAATTGCTTGACATTTTCATGAATGGATTTGGAATGATCTGACAAATTCATGCAGCACATTCCCTCAAATTCCTCACACCCATGCCCATGGGCCAGCACAAGATAGTCAATGGCTGCCCTGTTTTGGAGAGTTGCTCGTCTTACACTGTCAATGTCTAACAACATGTCACTCAGTGCAAGAGAGACAGCTCGGGCATGTTTGTTCAGCCAACAACCCACATGATCCAATTGTGTCAAGGCTGCTCCTGATGCTACCTGTGGTGAAAAAATTGCAGCTGCAATTCTCTGACCCTTGCTCCATGAGTGAACTTCATCCTCACAATTTGGATCATACATTTGAACAGATCTTTTCACTCTCCGTTTTAATTCTCTCATCAGTGTCATGTTGGGTGTTAGCAATGAAAGCATTCCAATGCTGCACGGACTACCTGTGGCATTTGCAGGAATTACGGGCCAAATTTTGTTCCCACAAATTAAAAAGTTTCCCCTCGGTAACTGAGCTGGAACATGATTGGATGGTTTTTTCAGCATCTTAGTGTAATTACACCAAGATGATGAATTTCTGTAAAAATTGAGGTTTGGAGTGACGTCTACAGTTTTATTTTTTGCCACTCCAGAAAGGCCAAATTTCACACAGAATTGCATTGAGACCGATCCAAGAATTTCCAGTTCCTGGGGTTCAAAAGGAGCCACGGGAAGGAAATTCACCCAAACATCCCATTGGTCCACTGGATTCACAATGAACTTTGAAATTTCTGGAGGGATGTTTTTTGGAATTGGCCATTTGATCACTGGCAATCCCACTAAACATGTTGAGAAAGGTTTCCCTGGTCTTGAGTGTGTCAGGCAGATGGTATCTAAACCTGATGCATTGGCGAGAGTTTCCCAAACATTCTCTTTTGGTTGAGCCACGGGCAAAATTGCCGCATTGCTCAAGGCAACCAAGAAGAGAGTGAGGCACAAGGATAGTTCTTTCATTTTCAATGACCTTTTTCTCATGGGAATCCCTAAAAATGCAACACCACCCAAGCCCCAAAGAACTCAAGTCCCAAAGTCCTTTTGCACGTAGAACGAAGGGGTATCTGTTGTCTTGACACCAGCTCACGTCTGCGTGCCCACTTCTCTTCCTCCGGTCTTGGGGTCCGTCTCTGCTTGCGTCTGGACTCGGTATGGTTTCACGTGTCTCGCCGCCAGCCACTTTGGTCCAACTGCAGTGGAGACACAAGCAAGTCCCTTGCCCCAAGTTATCAATTTGAATGGTCCTTCAATTTGACCTGTTTCTGGGTTTCTGACCAAAACCAAAGGGTTTTCCTTCAGTTTTGCTCTCGTGGTATTTGAAAAATGCCTCATGATTGGTGGAGTTGGCTCTGTAAAAGAGCCATTGAGAAAATTCAACACATACAAGGCTTTATTCAAGCGCATGTATGGTGTTGCGTCTGCTTCTCCTCTTTTTTGTCTGTCCAAAAGGGATTTCAATGTTTGATGTGTTCTTTCAATGATTGTTTGACCTGTTGGAGAGTGTGGGATACCAAAGGTATGATGGACACCCCACCTCTTCAGGAATTTGTCAAGCACTTTCCCTATGTATGTTGGTCCATTGTCTGTTTTGATTTCTTGCGGCACGCCTAAAGATGCAAATGCCTGCAAGAAATGTCGACAAGCATGTTGTGCTGTCTCACCCGTGTGCAAAGATGCAAAGACTGCGCCTGAAAATGTGTCAACTGAAACATGAACATTTTTGAGCTTCCCAAAAGAAGGATATTTTGTGACATCAGTTTGCCATAACTGCAAACTGTGCAACCCTCTTGGATTGACTGCTCCCATTGATGCAGGAGGCTGAACAAGCTGGCAATCTGGGCAAGCACTAATGATTTCTTTTGCCTGACTTTTGGAAATGTGAAAACTTTCCATTAGTGCTTGAGCATTCTGATGAAAGAATGCATGACTCAATTTTGCCTGTTCAAAAATGTTCGGTAAAGTCCTTGAAATTGGCATGGTCAATTTGTCTGCGTGTGCATTGCCTTCTGCTAAAAAACCTGGAAGGGATGAATGTGCTCTGATGTGAGAGACAAAGTATTTATGTTTTCTGTTTTGCAACAATGCCCTCATGCACAGCAAATATGAATACAAACTTTCATTGTCAACTTCTCTCAAAAGTGAACCCTCAAGCCTCTTGACCACATTAGCTACATAAGCTGAGTCTGTGATCAAGTTAAAAGGTTGCTGAAACAGCTCAAAAGTTCGGACCACTGCTGCTAATTCTACTATTTTTGGTGACCCTTGTACTATTCTTATATCTGATTTCCATTCCCCCGTGATGTCATCCTGCCATGTACTTACTGATTTGTGAGTCTTTCCTGAGCCGTCGGTAAAAACTGTTATTGCATCCAACGGCACCTCACTTATTTTTGGTCTTTCTTTGAAACTTATTTTTGCTTTCAACAGCTTGTGACTTGGGAAATGAATAGTACAAACACCTGAGTAATCTAACAATGCAATCTGCAAATCCTCCGATTTTTGCAACGCCCAATTAAAATGATCTTTTTTCAAAGGCAGGTAAATTGTTGTAAAATCTTTGCCTGCCATTGTTTGCAGTCTGGTCCTAGCTTTGATGATGATCTGAGCTATCATTTCCAGACTTGAGAGGATCGTCCTCGGAGACCTGTAAGATAAAAAAATCCACTCCAAAATCAACAATGGGTCTTTTTGCGATGAATGCCACTGAAAAATCAACCCATACAACTGTATTTTTTCCCCCAACACTGCAAGAAAAAAAGGTAAAGATGTTACAAAGCGATGTGCCTGTCTCTGCTGGAGGGCTCCAGCAATTTTCTCAAGGGCCTCCCGAGCCTCAGGAGTGAGACTCCTGGGAGATTTGATGTTACTGTCCCCTTTCAAGAGATTGAACAACGGCGCAAGTTCGTCATTTGTGATC
>JANEHK010000657.1:0-20121 GCA_025960845.1 Tachycineta bicolor | reverse complement strand
CATTCACTCCAATGCTATGAACCTAAAATTACCATTTTTTCACTCTGTGACAAACTAAACTACTATTTTTCACACTCCTGTGGCCTGCAAACCCTCTCTCAGTTTAGGAAGTTTTTCCCATGGACTGAGATCAAAGCCAGTGTCTCCCTGAGCTCTGGGCTGGGGTCCCAGACCCCCCTGCCCAAGTCCCTGACCCTCCAGGGCAGCCAAAGGGATGCTCTGGACTCCAACATGCCCCTGGAAAATCCCCCTCCCTCGGTTTAGAAGCCGGGAGAAGAAGCCGGTGCTCCCAAAGGACAGGTGTTCGGGCACAAAACCCCGGCTGCCGATCGGCCCTAATTAGCACCTTCATCAGCAGCCTCCCGGCGAGGAGAGGGGCCGGGAGCGAGCCCCAGCCCGGCTCCTCGCTGGAGGTGAGCCCGGAGGGTCAAGGCTGAGGAGCAGCCTCGGGGAGCTCCGCCCGGGCTCCGTGAATAGGCGACTTCGCTCCCCGGGATTGTCAATCTGGCACCTTTCAAAAGCGCTAAATTCGCTTTAATTAACGGGCAGCGGGAGGAAAAAAAAAATAAAAAAAATTTTAAAAAAATAAAATAGCCCTTCCCTAGCAACTCTTGCATCAAATGGCACTTATGTTACCTTATATTCTGAGCACCTAACCCTATTAGCATGGCTTTGTGTGCTCCTCTTGGAGTGCCTTTATGGGCGCACCAATCTTAACGCGCTCGCTGATGTAGGACCGGGGAGATTTCGCAGCGTTTTCAATTAAATTGACGTCACCGGGTGGAATGTATGGCTCTTAAAAAAAAGGAAAGAAAAGTTATTTTCTGTTGTTCACCCTTAATTTCACAGAAGAGCGTTTTTCCCGTATTAATATCCCTTTCTTTTTCCGTGCAATTAAATCACTTTCTCCATTGAATTTGATGCTTTCCCTGGTCATTTTGTTCTTTCCCTTCTTTTTTCCCCCTGCTTCTTTTTTTTTCTTTTTATTTTTATTTTCTTTTTTCTTTTTTTTTTTTTTTTTCCCCTGTTGGCACAAGGCAACACTTTGCATTGCTGTGTTCTCCTGAGGGATCAGTTTATTGTCTGCTGGGTCTACAACGCAGCACAAAACCGTACGCTTCATTTTCCTTCCAGAGAGATGCAGGAGATACTCATTTGTACAATAACACAATATGGAGATGGTAATTACCCATTTCTTTTTGCCCTGTTCTGAGTGGGATTGTTCACAGCTGTGTAATTCTTAGGCCTACGGGCACGAAGGAGTCTGCACTTCACAAATTTGGTTTAACGGCAGATAAGTGGAGTTTTCATGGTATAAAACTCAGATTTCTCAGAAATCTCTTCATAGAGTCGCTTAATGCTGTTATAAATACCTGTATTTAGTCCAGCTGGTAATGTTTTCCAGTGCTAATGTGTTTACCTCCAGGTTGGAGTAGATGATTATGCTCTAAAGTAGCTATCAGTGAATAACCAAGTCATACTTGGCAACTTAGATGATTTTTTTTTTTTTTTTCCCCGTCCTAAACCATCCTTTTGCATTTCTATTTTTATTTTTTTTTCCCCCCTCTTCCTAGAGCTCTCTCTGTTCTGTGTCCCTTCCGGTAGATGAAAACCTGGAAAGGACATTCTCAGCTCTGAAAGTTTTCGGTGAAAAGCATCCTGAGGATAAAAGCTGTTATCAGGTGGCGCAGGACTGACCCGTTCAGGGTCACACCCAGGTCCCCGCTGCTGCGTTATCGCTTCTGTCGGGTCTGTGATCCTCCATCACGACATTTACATTTGTGAGGGATGGGCAGTGAACTCCGAGCAGATCTCCAGGATGCCCTGGGATCCGGGCACGTTTCCAGGAGTGCCCCGGTCCTGCCCAGCACAAGGGAGGCATGCATGCCCTGGGGCAGGAGCAGATTTCCTGCCCACACCCTTCCAGGCACAGCAGGCTTGGAAAGTAAATATTTCTCTTCTAAGATCGGTCTTTTTTCGACAAGCCCCTTTTTTACCTCATCTTCATTTTCCTCGAGACTTTTCCTCCCAATCCTCCTTGCTTCTGTTATTCGTTGTCCGTGTTGTATTCAAAGCTGACCTGGTCCAAACCTCCACTCGTACTTCCAGTTGCCTTCGGCATCCCTCTGCTTCCTTCCCTCTTCAGTTCATCCTACTGGATAAAAGCACCGTGATTTAAAGAAATAAAATGAAGTGTTCAATCAAAAACATCACTACAAGCACCTTAAAGGATACAGGGATTTTAAACCAGAGCAAAATTCACTGAGCAACTGATGGAATGTCATCAAAAGTCTCAAAATGTGTAATTAGGCAAAGAATAGAGGGGGAAAAAATAATAATAAAAAAACCCCACTTTGATGAGATGTATGGAGGAAAGTTAATTAATAAAACCAAGCAAAGTGGGTAGTGATGAAATTGTATGCCCAAGAGCTGGATCAAAATTGTGTTGGCAGAAAAACTGGGTGTTTTCTGGCAGATATTTCAAAACACATCACCTACTGCCTAAGCATCTGTAAAAGACAAGGCATGAGGCACAACTACATCAGAGATATTCTGTACCTCTTGTTTTAGGCAATTTTAAAATAGTGTTTCTGTGAGACTGAGAGCAATCTGGACTCAATACCATCAACTCTTTTAAGCACTTTAATTTCGGTCTACATTTTCCTTTGTCAATTTTGAACTTCATTTGTGCTTGCTGTCATCCCGGGACTCCAAAAGGTAAATAATGTCATAATTAAACAACGATGCACAGATAATTTCTTTTATCCCTACACACGAAACTCATGTGACTGACACGATTTGAGGAGATTGATCTCTTGGATAAGACTGGATATTGTGGGAAAACTCTTCTAGGGGGGAATATTTCAGACCTGTTTTATCTTCCCTTACTGCCAAGGACAGGCTTCCCCGTTTCTCTGTCGGTCCATTCATTCCACCGCTGCAGCTTGGAGTAAATCAGAAGAAAATCGGATATGTGCATGTTAAATCCCATCTCTGCACTGCAAGTGGTGGAAAAAGGGGGTCCTGATTTGTCTCAAAGAGAGGGATTAGCAGAACTCGACTTGTGCATGCGCCTTTCAAATGCGATTTTCTTCTCCTTTACGGCAGAGCACTAAGTGAACGCAGCAACCGAATTCTTCAGCTCTGGAAATTATTAGAACTTTTCTTTAAAGCAGGGAAGTCTAAGGGCAGCCAGTAAGAGATTTTGGGAAGGGTCTGATCACCTGAAATTGCAAAGAGCGTTGGTACTGTAGATTCGCAAGAAATGAGATTTTTATGGCTACTGTGGGCTTCTCTTGGGCTGAAATTGGATGCATTCTTTGATAAATGGGCCCACAAAGAGGAAACATGTACACAGTTGTGATAAACCTGCTTGCTTTTAAGTCAAATTTATTAATCTGAATCCACAGCTGAAAACAAGGCCATGCCACGGGAATGAAGACGAATATTTAGCCCAAAATCAGAAATGGGTTTCTGAAAATAAGAGATTGTTAAAGTTATGGTGAACGTGTACAAATTGTAAAATATCAGCAAGTCTTCTCTGCTGCAAACTGATCTAAAGCAGCTTTCCTGTTTCCCCAGCAACCTTGAGCAATGCTAGCTTGTTTCTTTGGAAGTAAATTAAATGTGACTTTCAAGTAGTTCATTATTTCAGTGGCCACAATGCCTTTTGCAAGCAAGGACTTTCGATAAATCATATTAGGATTTGCTGCACTTCTGAAGGGAGGCAGATAAAGGACTTCTGCAGAAACAGTTTTCAAATCTAGTACAATTTTTTTTTCTTTTTTTTTTTTTTAGAAATGGCAAAAATTATGTTTCTATTGATACAGGAAAAAAAAAAATAGAATGTATTTGCGTAAAGAAAGGTAAAATACTGATTGGTGCTGCAGGCTGATGTGCACAGCTCTCAGACACAGCTCCACCTCAGCTGAATCCTCTGGAATCAGCTGAATCCTCTGGAAATGCTGTCGCAGGATGTCCACACTCAGCCCAGCCCCTCCAGTGCTCAGAACCTGGCGTCCTGAGAAACCTTCCAGCCTTTTCCATGACCCCGTGTGCGCGTACCCGAACTACGACGCCTCCGCGGGGTCTGCAGGGTGCACGAAAACGGGCTGTGCGAGGCTTTTGTGCTGGTTTTTGGCTTGCTTTTGGTGGCAGTGCCAGCAGAAGAACGCTCAGGGAACAGGAGATGTGCAGGTACCCCTCCGTGGTGCCTCCACGCCAGGAGGGCATTTCCCTCTCCGAGGAAAAGATGAAAATGTTTCAATTCCGTGACCACGCGTTTTTAAAAATAGGGGGTTTCAGCCTCACACTGTGAGAATCTGCTGCTTTGTGAGTTACCTCACGGATTTCCATCAATTTGTACCTGCCTGAAGACGAATCCTTTCAGATTCGGCGGCGGCCGAGGTTGTTTGGATTAAGGTTGGGAGGAGCTCAACAGAGCTTTGAGTCAATCAGTGCAGATTTCGTTTCATGTTGGGATGAAACCCTCTCAGCTTTGGTACTTTCCAGGCTGGGGGAAAGGCATTCAGCTTTGGTGCTTTATTTTAGTGGAAGAGAATTAGAAAGGGAAGCGGTTTTGGGAGGTTAGTTTTCAATTGTTTGGTTGGTTTGGGTTTGTTTTTTTTTTCCCCCAAATACATGTGTTTGCTGGGATGAGTTTATGGTAAATATTTTTTTAATGAAAGCAAAAATCTGTCAAAGATTTTTTTGTGTAGTAAGAAACCCATTTTTCACTTGAAAGCAGTGTCAAGGAAGTGGGATTATTGTCAAAGCAGTGTGGATCGTGGCTGGTCCTGGCTGAGCTGATCACATTACACAAGTCATTTCAGTGCAGAATATTTCCTTTCAAAAGGACTTTGAATGGAAAGAACCACAGCAGAGAATGGAGAGCCATTAACCATGGAATACCACATCTCCCATCACCATAATTCACTACTTTCATGAAAAGTTTACTGGGCTGGAGTCTTGTTCTATGTGGTCAGAAGAGATGCTTTAGTAAGAATCGTGATCATTGGTTTATTTTCCAAAGTCTGATTGGTCTAGGAAGACATTGATTTATAAAAAACAGAAAGTGAGGGTGCCTCACGTGTAAGAACTTAGTGAAGAAATTTCACAGTTACCAACGTTTCATTTTCTTTTCATTGTAACTTAGTTTTCCTTCTTAAGAAATAAGTTTTTAAAAATATTGAGAAATGCTAACCAAAAAAACTCAACAGCACATCTCAAAATCCTCAGAACATTTGACTGGCATTTTTTTTTTCTTTTTTTCATTTTTTTTTCTTTTTTTTCCAGATTATTGATGTGATAAGATTTAAAAATGTCAAAATATCCATCCCATTTGGGAGAAAATGTTGAAATAGAATGAAAAATGAGAGTAATGCCATTCCCCTCTTGAACACCTTGACCTAAAGGTTCTCTGATTCTCTGACAGAAGTCAACCCTTCAGGGGTTGAGGGAATTCTTCTCCCCAAGAAAGCCACTGCAGTGCACCTGGACCTTCACAGGAGTCTCAACTTTGCCTTGGTTGCACAGAATCGGGGCTGTGTCTCCAGGTGGAGGTAAATCTCACCCTTATGGAGTTTTTAATCTTCTTTTCTTCCGTTAGAGCCAGGATTAAATGCTTGAGAGTGTTGTTTGTGTTTGGACTCAGATGTTTATTAATTCTTATCTATAGCACAGTCTCACAAGTTGTGAGCTCTAGCTAACAAAGTGAAATTGGCTCTGTCTCTGTCCCTTTACAAAGTCTTTTGAGCACAAATTGTCCAATTATGAAACGGCCCCTAACTTATTTTTACTTTTAACCCAATCACCTGTGGCCCACAATGCGGATTCTTCTACCCCCTTACAAAATCCCACCCAGACCCATGGGGAAGAAGGTGGAAAAGAAGGAGTATCCTACACCCTAAAACCTCCATCTTGTTTTATATCTATTACTATATTCTAAAACCTTAAACTCTACGTTTTTGCACTCTCTGGTATCACACACTTCTATTTAACTAGACAATTTAACTACAGCACCATCCCAGCGCTGTAATTCAACTTTGGAAGCTGTCCCACGGCCTCAGGTCCAATGCAGTGGTTTTTTGGGGGGTCAGTGCCTGTTGGCACAGAAAGCCTGAAATCCTCAGGGGTTCCAACAGCCCCTGAGACACGGCAGCTCAAACTGTTGTGGAATCATGGAGTGGGTTTGGGTTTGCAGGGGACCTTGAAGATGCCCCAGTCCCTGCCCGGCGGTCAGAGCCACCTCCCACCAGGAGGACGCGGTGCCAAGCACTCTGCACTGGTAAAACCCATCCCTGGGGCCAGCCCCTGTCCCCAGGTGCCAGCCAGGGCTCTGTCCTCCTGTCAGCCTCACCCAGAACCCCCAAGCCTGGCTCGGTGTCCCCCAGAGTGGATGTCTCTTTGCTGGTGCTCTCATAAGTGATTGCTTGTGGCATCTCCTGTCCTTATCTCGGCTGGTGCAGCCCCCTCATGAATATTCTGCCCATACTGAGGACTTTTCTCTGTCATTGCCCATTAACAAGGGGGATAATCACTCATCCAGTTATCGGGAAGTCAGGGAAGGCCTTTCCTTGAGCCCTCAGTGCAGAGAATCCTGGGACACCAAGGGAGGTTAAATGTGCCTGACATTATCATCGTTACTGGGTTTTTTCCTACTTTTTGTTCTTTTTTTCCTTCCTGTGTAATTACTGTATTATAATAAAGTTGATCTGAGATAAAGAAACGAGGTATTGAAGTCTGTTAGGGCTAAAGGACCACATCAGTGACTCTCATACCTTTTTTTAGTCGTGGGGCAAAATGTATTTTTGGGCTGATTACACAGAGATGAGCATTCTGTCACCAAACCCCCAGCAGGGCACCACTGTCCACAGAAATGATGTTTTATTACACAATTGCTCTGAGGAGAAGTTGCTCCAGTGTGAATGCAGAAGGGGAGGGGAAGGTTGTAGTGATGCATCATTCCTAACAGCAGGAGTTTCCGGTTCAGGCTTAAAAGTGTTTCCCTCCAGAGAATTTAAACAGTTTAATGAGATTAATGAGCTTTACCTGCCTTTCTCTCAGCTGCTGCATCACAATTGAGGCAAGCTTTGGACAGCCAGTGCACCAAATGCATTCCTGTACGTTACTAGAACTCAGTATTTTTGCAGAAGTGACTCGCCCCGTGCAATTGGCACAAATGTAACTCAAAACTGGCTCAGTTACTCTTCTCCTGGCTCTTCTGGATCTTGCCAACACTGCAGCAGAGCCAGTGAAGCCAGCTGACTGCTTCCACTTGGGGTTTTAACACAAGACCAAGTTTTATTTTAATTCCGTTGCTCATTTCAAAAAAAAAAAAAAAAAATACCCCAAACCCAAAAAAACAAACAAAAACCTCAAAAAAACCCCCACCAACAATGGCAAAAATCCCCCAACAAACGAACAAACAAACAAAAAAAAAAACCCCACCAAAAAAAATCTCCCCCCAATAATACTCAGTTGCACAAACATCATTATCGCTGCAGATTTTCCTGCTGCAAATTTGGGATAGGGCCATCTGAAAAATGAGAAATAAACTGTTTCTGACACAAGGCAGTGTTCTTTAGCTAAAATGGGAAATACCTCTTGCTCTGGAACCTGCAGTTTTCACTCTGGGGCCTTTCCAACTTTTCCTGTTTTGTTATCTGCATGAAAAGCTTCAGTCTTGTGCCTGTATTTCAATTTTATTTCCTTGCAAGTGATTTGGGCAGAAAGTCGTGGTTTGAAATACAAAGTTTGATCTCACTGTGCAACATTTCCTCATTTTGCAGGCTTTAAGAAACTGTCACAGGATTTTATTTCTTATTTGTCCATTACAAATGACATTTTTCAGTTCATCTCAGGAAATAAAAAGCTGCTGATTTCTTGAGTCACCTGATGCTCAGGTCCACTGCTCAGTGTTGCTGCCTTTAAGAGCATTTTCCAGAGCACAGAGGTGACACCTAATTACTGATGCACAGCTCCTGCCAGCAGCAATTTTCACCGTGTAAAATCTGTTCATAATTGAGGGAGAGAAATATGTAAGGTATTGTTAAAGTCATACTCGAGTAGGAAAGCTTTCAGGAGGAGCAGAGTGGAAAAAAAGCGGATATAATTCCTGGGAAATATGATATTCTGTCTTAGGGTTCAATGGGATATGGGAACTCGGGTGCTATGGTGTCAGAGACAACACTGAATTTAAAGGCTGAGAAAATGACAGTGTGAGGCAAATGAGAGAAGACAGCAACAGCCTGAACTTGCCCGAGTTGACTTCTAGGTCCTTTCCAACCCCAACTCTTCTGTGGTTCTGTGATTTTATGACTGCTGAACTTGCAGTGACAGTATCCATCTTACTTCACCCCACCTCGAGATGGAAAGAAGCCTCACCTGAGGGAGTTTCTGCTATTTACAGGTTATCTTCATCTGCAGGAACAACAACAACAACAAAAAAGAAAATATTGATGATGTGACTATGAAGTGGTGAAGATTGCAGGCTGGAAAAACAAATACACTTGACCACCCAATTCCGTTCAATGCCATCATGAATAATAACTTTCCCGACTAATATTTCTGTAATAACAACAAAAATTCAAATGTTCACTTGGCCCTGCAGGTTGTACGAGACCTCCATCGCAGCGCTACCCTCATCCAAGTGAAACACAGGAGCTGCATTCGTTTCCTTTCCGCACTCTTCCCTGCGTTTCTTCCTTTTTTAAATTCATTGCTGAGGATAAAACTCCATCTCCCACCGAGCAGCGCAGGCTCCTCCCTGCCCAGAGGGGCGCAGGACAGCAATCACAGCTGAGACTTTTTCAGTTCATCTTCTGTCCGCGTCTGGAATTTGTGTCACAGACTCCTTTTTTGGGGTTGGAAATGTATTTGCCCAATTCCCAAAATGTATTATTTGCTGAATTCCCAAAATGTATTTGCTGAAATCCTCTTCTGTGGATTTTCTGTACAATACCTGAGGCAGCCACACACGAACATCTCTTAAATTGGGTGAGCTGGGCAAGGAAGCAAAATTATGTGTGCCTAATTAACTCTGCCTTAAGCGTTCATACTGAGACTATTGGGGTGTTTTGTGGGAAGATGGGCTGGGAGGCATCATGGAAAAATGGATCAAAGGCTTTTTGTGCGCCGGGAGCAGCTCGGGAGCTCTCCTTCCTCGTGAATTACGGTCAAACGTGTTCTTGCCACACGTTGAAAACTCAACACAGCTTCACACAATCAAGCAAAATTCTGATGCCAAGGCAGTCCCAGACACTCGGGCAGCTGGGAAAGTTTAGCAATCCTTATTCCTGCAGTTTTATACTTTATAATAGTCTCTGGAAAACGAGAAAAGGAAATAAAGGTGCTGGTACTGTTCAGCCTGGTGATTTCTTGAGAATCTCTTTAATTATTTCCATGAGCCCTTTCTGAAGCACCAACCCCTGCACTGCTGAAGTACATTTGAGTGTTTCTTGAAGCATTTATGCAAATAATCCCAGTCAGGGGAGGGGTTTTGGGTTTTGGTTCGGTTTTTCATCCGTTTGTACTTCTGATGGGGACCTTTTGTCTCTGACTTTTCAACCTGCAAGCTGAGGAATACATCCAGCTTTGTCCTGCTCTTCATGCCTCAGCACACGGATTCACCCTCCGGAGCTGGCATTAACTTTGGGACAGTTCCACTTTTTAAAGTCAAAACTCACTGGGACTGTACTCATAAGTATTCCACGGAGGCAAGACAAATCTGATGGAGTGGCCTTCAAATCCCACTTTTGAAATGCTGAAAGTTAAGAAATATAATTAAACTGCAAGTGCATTAACATTTTTATAAAATACAACCCAAATGCTTATCCCGAATCACCAAACAAATTACAGTTTGAACATTATTTTAAAAAAAAAAAAAAAAAAAAAAAAAATCCCAGCTACTTATCAACAGCACCATTTGAAATTATTGCCAGTACCACAACTCTAAATGCATTAGATGCCTTAAATACAAACCCTGAACATTTACATACTGATTCCATGAGCAAAGCAAAAGGTATTTGCCAGTAACAGTACAGGACTCAGCATTTTTATTGTCTGAGTAATCCTGGTTCGCTCTGATATGAAAATTCAATTATTTTAGAACTGGTCGTCTCATTAAATTTTGACAAGGAGCACAAGCTCAGTACCAGCTCCAGCTCTAAGAGGCTGCGGGAGCCTGACAGCTCCGTGGTGAATTTTAAAATGTAGTATTTTTACAGGACAAGATTATCTGACAATTTTATATTAAAAAAGAAAAAAAAATTAATCAAATACATTGTAATATCCAACACTGCTAACTTGGCCTTTTTGTAGATATTTTTATGAAAATTTATTGTAAAAAAAAAAAAAAAAAGGAGTCCAATGTTTATTGCATCTTTTCCCCCAAGCCCACCTCCGTGTCTTATGCTCCACGATTGTGCTAGGAAAGAAAAAAAAAAAGTGTCTTTATGTGAGCAGCAAGTATTTAACCACTCTTTGTTAACACTTTTTCCTTTCCTCAATGGAAACACGTGTTTGCAATCATTTTTATAAATATTATTTCCAGCAGCGGCAAATCTTTAATTTCACCCCCATATTTACCATCGGCGCTACCAAGGGATGTTTAGACAAAGGGGTTTTTTTGTCAGAAAACGTCAGCTCATTGAAAAGAGAACTTTTTTGACAGGATCAGAGCACTTTGGGAAGACTTTCAGTGGAAAAGGCTTCTCAGGTTTAAGGTGGCTTTCCATGAAGCCCAGACTCTTGGGATATTTTGATTTACAGCCTCTCGTAGCACTGGCCCATCACAACCTGGCTGTTACCCTGGTTTTTCTGAGCTTTCTTATTAGCCTTCTTGAAATTCATAATGGAGTCAGATCTTTTGGTTACTGTACAATATTAGGAGCAGTTTTCTACCTTTCCCATAGATGTAACATAAACAAACCCTTTGTTTCTCATTCTTTGTCCTTTGTTTGCATATTTCTAACCTGAAAAACAACTGTGACTGACAGTGGGTCTGGCCACTGAGGATGAGGGGTAGAAACCCAAAAAGCCAATCTTCTGCTAGACCCACAAATGTATAAAAAGTAAGGAATAAACAAGGAGGCCCTTCTTTTTCCTGCTCTCTCCGTTCTCAAGGTGGTGAGCTGGAATCAGAGGGTTCTCTGCTTTCGAATGATTTATGTCTGCGTGATTGCTTTGTGCATCTCAGTGACACCTGGCCATGAAGCTGTCGCCGGCTGTGTCATAAATTTCCTTTATCCAACCCTGCTGAGGGTATGGAACACCTTATAATCCACATAAATTAGACAGCTGTGGATGGACAATGTGGAGAGAACACAGCTGAGGATGAGATTTGGGAGACTACAAAGAACTCCGTGGCCTCTTGCCATGCTTGGATCGTTCTCCTGAGCTGCAGCAGACCTAGGTGTGTTTTAGTTCCTGTGGAAACAACATTTAATTCATTTGCAACCTAGAACAGCTCCAATAATAAAAAAATAGGATTCCATCTCTTAAACTTCTTGGTTCTTATGGCAAAAGAAAAGGTGGGACAGAGAAGGAAAACAAAGTCTTGTGTTAAATCTTCTGTACCACAGGTAAGAGCTTCTGCCATGGGATTCGAACCGAGGTTTGTTCCACCCCAACCCAGCAGGGGAAATCTGGGGCAGTCCTGGAAACACTTTGTGGAGCACAGAACATTATTCCCCTGTTCAGGTCTCACAAATCCTTGTATCACAGAGCTCTGGGCATTTCCAAGTAGCTTATTGCAGCTGTTGAGCAGTCAGGGAGCAGTGAGTGTACCAAAAGTAATTTGTTTCAAATTTGAAAAGCCACTGCAAGCAAACATTGATTTATTAAGCTTCTTCAAGACCGTTGCCCAAATATCACTTGAAGGCACTCATTGAATTTGCAGGCTGATGTTTCATCAAGCAAATAAAGTTTTTTTTATTTGTGTTACATCAATTCTAACACCTTTTTCTTACTGCTGTAAAAGTATTCAGTAAATCAGGAAGTCTGTATATTCATCACTGCAGTGTACTTATTACTGCAAATTTAAGATAATTATAATAAGGAAAGAAATCATTAGATAGTGACAACAGTTAGACTCAATTACCTGGAAGGTCTTTTCCAACCTAAACATTTCTATGATTCTATTGCAAGGTCAACACAAATGCTCAATTTAAGGTCTACGCCAGGATTTCTTGAGGAGAGATTGAATGTTCAAAGCCTAAATGTCACATGTGAGCCAGCAAAAAGGGATTTCTGTTCCACATGTAAATATCAGAGAGACAGAGGCACCATCCCCGTGACAATCTCCAGGGGGAAGTTATTCAAGGGGACCTTGTATGGAAAATAGGAGGTGTGCTGGACTACCCCATATATTTCTTAGGGCCAGGGACATTTGAAATACACGCAGTTTGATTTTTTTTTTTTTTCCCCCTCCATATTTTAATTAACTTCTGTGAAGGTCACACATATCTCTATCTCTGCAATGCTCAGCGTGTCAGTCATTTTAAAAATCTGGATATTTAGCATTATCTTGCCATTATAGTCCAAATTTTTTTTTTTTTTTTTAATCCAAAATTCCACTTTAGTGATCAAATTAAAGAGATGACAAGCTCCCTATCCTTACAAGCTAAGCATTTTATGTTTTATACTCAGATATACTCTGTGTGATATAAGATGAGGCTTCATAATGGGATTCAGTGCAGTTGAGTGCTAAATTATAGCAGGCTTATATCACAGAACATTGTAACAATGAGAGGAGAATTCATATCGTGGCTTTAGGGAGAGAGGAAAATTAAGACTTTCCAATTAAAGTAGTAACCTAAAACTTTAAAATAATTTGAACAGTTTCTGAATACACGTAATGTCCTGCACTTATCTGGAAGCAGGATTGGCAGCTGTTTGAAAGGACCCAAGTGAAATGTGGACAAGGTGCATGTTATGTCCTCAGAACACAGATCTGTCATTTTCTGCATTGTTCAGGGATACAGTGGTATTGAATATCTCTTTCCCACAAATTCACAGGCTCCATGCAAGGCTGGAGGGAAAACCAGTGTAATGTTATCGTTAAATTGACGTTGCATACAACTTTATGATGGTCCTGACAACTGCAGTTTGTGAATTTGCCAAGGGCAGCCTAATAAGTGATTTTCAGAGATGAACACTGAGCTGTGTGGTAAAATAATCCTTTCCTTCAGAGGGACAGAGCTGCAATTTTCTTGTAGACATAATTCACAGAATTATTACTGACAATTTTAGAATTCCGCTGGGTGAAACACTGGGGGCTTGAGAACAGAATTTCTCATCCTTTTAAGAAGAGGCAAATTTTGAACAGACAGTGTGTCTATAGCATCTGTGTAATAACACAGGAGGAGCCTGACCCAGAAAACCCGTGGTGGATTCCTCTCCTTATTTAAATTTTCTGCCTGTTTGAATGCTGAGGTGCTCTGTGATTCACACTTTAGGATAAGACGTTAAAAGAGCTCAGGTTCATGTTCTGATTTCTTCTCACGTAGCTTTGGAGTGCAGTCAATAAATACATTTAGAACCAGGTTTTTCCTATGAGCACTGCTGCATAAAAAGTTCTTGCGCAGCTGTTTGGGAGATTTCCTGCCCTGATGAAACCCAGAAGTTTGTTTAATTGTTTAGATTGAAAATCATAGTGAAAATGATTCAGTCTAAGTGTCAAGAAGGAAGAAAAGACATAAAAAGGTATTGCAAGTCACGCTGATGTCTGATGTTTAGATCTCTTGTGGAAAGTTGTTTCATAATTCCATAGGAACAAGAGGAAAGGGAAGAGTGTTCAATATAAACGTCATGTCTCTGGTTTAGATCCAATCCTCTGGCATGGGAAAATGTCTGCCAACATCAATGCACTAATTGAAAATCAATGTAATTAATTTCAGTGAAAGAGCTGGACATTTTACAACTTAGACTCGAAGGCCACTTCAAAGTGAAATGCCCTGTGCTTGTCTGACTTCTTCCTGACATGAATGGAGACATCAAACTTGCTTCTTTTTCAGCTTGGAAAATGTATTTCTCAACAGGCTGGACAATTTACAGGGTTTGACTCTGGTGAGAGTCAGCTTTGCAGATATTAGTGCAATTCTACCTCTTTTGTGTAAATTCCAACACCCAAGGGTATGGATGAGCTGCTGGGAGACACTTCCAGCTGCAGTGATGGCAGGAGCAGTAGTTTTCCTTCCAGCTCTCATGGTTGGAGTGATCTGGCCACTTCTTTTCACAGCTTCTGTTCCCAAGGTCAGAGAAAATCTGGTTTATGGTGATGCATCGTAATGGACCCTGGACTAAAGCGGCTTCAGTTCAATCGATTTCCACTCTGCTGTCTGAGGGAGACTTCCAGCCAAAGTCAGGATTGGCAAACACAACTAAAATGGGAATGCAGCCTAGGACTGTCCTAGAGGGACCTCTGAACATGGAAATGGAAATGGAAATAGAAATGGAAGTGGAAATTGAAATGGAGATGGAAATAGAAATAGAAGTGGAAGTGGAAGTAGAGAGGGAGATGGAGATGGATGGAAGTGGAAGCGGAGATGGAGATGGAGATTGGAGATGGAGATGGAGATGGAGATGGAGATGGAGATGGAGATGGAGATGGATGGAAGTGGAAGTGGAGATGGAAGTGGAGATGGAGATGGAAATGGAGATGGAAATGGAAATGGAAATGGAAATGGAAATGGAAATGGAAGTGGAAATGGAAATTGAGATGGAAGTGGAAGTGGAGATGGAGCTGGAACCAGAAGTGGAAATGGTTGCAGCCATTGTGTTTTGCAGCAGTGCAAAGGATCCTCAGCACATTTCAATCCTTGTCTTTCGGGGAGATATCTTCAGGGGCACTCTGGTAACAGACATCTAGGAGGATGTAATCAAGGCCACACTTTCCCGTCCAGAATTCCTTCCCTGGCACTCTGCTTGGAGTCATCTGCTGATCAATTCTTGCATCCATCACATCAGCGGCAAATCCAAATGTGTGTGCTCAGTGCCAAGTTTTGGACTCACCTGGACTTCCAGATATTAACTGGAAGAGCAGCACACACAGAGCATAGACAAACCAAGCAATGTCCTTTCTTCGAGGAAGGCTAAAAAAGTGTAGGTCATGTCTAAACTCTAGTCACATACCTAAATAGGACTGAAAATAAGAGGGGGAAACGCACTATGAAATGCAGTTACCTTCCACGTTCTGAGCTCAGGAGCAGAATTAGTGGATAATACAACAGGGTTAACAAACAAACAAAAATCCTCCCAGTCTAAATTACTCTACCAACATTCATCATAAACTGCTTGGTCTAGCTTGAAATAACCTGTTCTCCCATAAAATAAATTAAAAATTAAAAAATTGGAGAAAGCAATACTGAATATATGCCGCATGAGTGAAGCAGCATACAATGAAAACCAAGGCAGAGCTGGAGAAATAACAGTTCTGAGTAAGAGTAAAGTAGAAAGTTTTGCTGTCTTATCTAAATCAACAAGAAATAAAATTGTTTAAACTTGTTTAAACATGGTTTTAATATAGTCTACATAAGGTGTTTCAGGTGTGCCAGTGGAAAAAATAAGATATGTTTGTGCTGGACAAGAGTTGGACGAGGTGGGATTTTCCTCTGTTGGCACTGAAATCTTGGGCAAAACAAACCAAATACAAGCAGTTGTTAAAATAAGCCATTATGTGCCATGTGCAAGATCTCTGAAATATTATGGGCTCCTTCAAACAGTGGGTGCAGTGCTCTGATACCTTTTTATTGAGGAAATCGGGAGCTCAGGCGCAATAACAGGAAATGTAAATGCTGGATTTTTCACAGTTTAATAAAGTGTTTCACAGGAATCCTTTTTTTTTGATGTAAGGACTGAAATATACGATCTCTTCAGCCTGGGCAGGTGAGTCTGACAATTAGTGGGAGGATCTTTCAGTGATTTTGCAAAGTCCTTAATTGACATTAGTTGGTGGTGAATGTGAACCACAAAAACATTTGTCTCTCTCAGCGCCAGCATTTCAAACTGCACCTAGACTTAAATAGATGAAATTTTTAAAATAATAATAATAAAAAAATAATGGTTTATATTTTATTCTCCTTTTAAAACTGGTGGAATTTCAGCACCGTAAAGATCAGTTAATCAACACATTCAGGGCAAAAATGAGAATCACATATTTATTGTCCATTTTTAATGCTTTTTTTTCCCCCTTTCTGAACCCAGACTCCAGGCCAGCCTCCTATCCAAGTTTTCCTTCATGCCTTATTGTCTATTCTGTTCAGCTATTTAAAAAATGTTGAATATCAACAATGGCTTTCACTAGTGTATTGTCAACTTTTGTATGAAGCAATCTTGGTTGAATGAGAAGATCCCAGAGCTTATAGTTCTATCTACTGTGCTGCACTGGGTTTCTGCTTGAATGTGTGTGACTGATAACAGGACAAATTTCTACCTTCGTTATTACATTTCAGCTACATAATTCATTTGCCAAAATCTTTTAGGAAATATCTTTATAGCACATTGCACGAGACATCAGGTAAGTGCTTGTAACGTAAAAATAGGTACAGATCCAGCAGCTGCCTTGTCAAATTTTGTTTGTTAATTGTAGATCTGCTTCTGCCATGTTGTTTTGCTGACTTTCATGATTTGGTGGGGAGCTGCGTGCCATGGCACATCTCTAGCAGAACGTCTTTGCTCGCACAAAGGAATCTGTACTGGATCTGCACTGCTGTTAAAGTCTGAAGGCAATATTTAGAAATAGCTTGGGGTGGGGGGGCAATGTGGCAAATGTGTGCAGAGCTTATGGGTTTTTCAAATAACAGATTTTACCGATGTTATTATCAATGCTCCAGCTTGTTTCTGTCTAGAATTTGGGGTACTAACACTGCTTAAAGCTTGTCTATTTTTTAAACTGGCTCTCAGCCTTCACAGTCTTTTTATTTTGCATAGAGTGTAGTTGTAATTTAACTTATATCAATCAGTCACCAGTGTGTCTTTGAATGGGAGCTGATTTTCTGGACACTCTTCAGGAAATCCAAGGATTCCCCAGCAGTGCTCAGTTTGTTCATTCATTACAGTTAACAGGTGGCTGAGCAGGTAAAACAGAAGCAGTTGTTTTCCTTTCCTTCTCCAGCTCTTTTGCCGACAGTTAATGTCACTTTGGAAAGAATTCATTTGAGAGGTCATTTTTCTAAATTATTTCATTGCTACAGTGACATAAAGGAATCCTGCTGAACAGGACTCAATCCAGTTAAGTAAATGAAGCAGAATTTCCTTTGCAGTTTGTGTTTTGCTCAGGTTAGAAAAGCAGGATCCAGCTCATCATCTTGTATACAAAAAATTAATTAATGCCTTCACTGTGTATCATATTTAACAGTATTCACTTAGATATTTTAGGTTTTTTACACTAAAGAAAAAGGAAAAGACAGATTCCCAAAGGCAACGAATATCAGTAAGGGCTCCACCAGTTCTGACTCCGACCGGTCATGAACAAATGGATGCTGCTGAATTTGAGAAAAGACCTGGAATATCTGCTTGCAGGGACTGTGTGCAGGGCTGGAATTATATCCCAAACCACCTAAAACTTGGCTGGGGTGTTCCCTGCTGGGTGGAATTTGTAGGTACTGAGCGGGGTCCTGTTTGACACGCTGTTATCAGTTTCCCATTAATTCATCTGCTTGTCCCTTTGTCCCGGAGCCCGGACCCCTTTTGGGGCTGGCTCTGCTTTGTCTGTGTCCTGTCTGCAGCAGACAATGACTCTCCAATACCTTGCACCCTGTGTCTGTGTGCCTCATCAAAAAAAGCAGCATAGAACACATTGTTTTAAATGGCAGCACACGTATAAAGCGCTCCTTATTTAGGGATGTTCGTTCGGTTGTATCCATGTCAGACGCATGGAAGGTTTCTGTGTTTTGAAAAGTGCATCAAAAACAGCTTAAAAGGCAATTTATTTTGGTGGAAATTCAAACTTTTGGGAAAAAAAAAAAAAAGCCATTTTTATGCAGGTACCCTGATACTAAATAGTGGCAACAGATTATATAGGGACAGCACATTAATAATAAAGCTTTGCTTGCTTATTTGCTCATTGGTACCTCCTGTGTTCATAGTTTTACTTGTTTTGAAACATCATACACATGCTAATTCATGCTGTTGTTACACTGATTACTGTAACAGTCAAAGTAAGGGGATTTAATGACAAATCTAATAATAAAATTTTGGTTTTGCCTGAAGGAGTTGAGGGTTTTTGTGCAGGCAGCATTACACAGATGGCACAAGGACTCAGGCAGGGTGAGATGTAGGACTATTTTATATCAAAAGTTAGGAGCTAATGTCATGCAGAGAAGAACAAAACTTTATCTGGTTTTGTCTTTTGAATTACTCGAAGAAATCTTCCTTAACAAGCAAAATTCCATTACTCTTTAAAATCAGTCTTTCTTTATATTTCAGTCTTCATCTTTAATGAGAGGAGATTCACAACTGGAAAAGCCTGACAGAAAAGTTTCATGAACCTCTGGAGGAAGATGGGAAAGCAGCAGCAAACTCAAAGGTACTTTGTGTTTTATATTTGTATATTTGTGCCCAGTGCTTCTGGAATGTTTTACAAACCCAATATAGAACACATCCCATCTCCCCAGAATCACCCAGCTGATCAGTCAGTTCTGATAGTTATTGCAAAATCGTCTTTATGGATTTAATTAAGAGATTTTACCAGTTAATACTTTTACATTTCCTTAGCCCGTTGGAATCATTCACATATCTCTCGTGAAATACAGGTATTTGTTAGATGTTATAATGACAACTCTGGCTTGAAATCCCAGAGCATCCTGCACATGATAATTGTGGTGAACTTTTCTGGTTTTAAGAATTTATTCCTTTTCCACAGTAAAATAATAGGGTCTTCAATGATCTCTTTTTTTATATGAATGGATTCCTGAACCCATAGAGCTTTATCAAGAGGATGAAATGAGTGTTCCTTCGTGGAATCTGCTTTACTCCATGCAATACAAACTGTGGGAGGCTTCTAGTCTGTTTCTTTAATTTTTAAAAGTCTTTTTGTCTGTGTAGTAACAAGTTAATTCTCTTTCAAAAACAAAAGGCTCTCTGTGGACACGGATGTTTAGGAGGCACTCAGTTTTTAACTACAAATTGATTCTCCTGTTGTGTTCACCCAGAACCCTCCATGTGAGCAGTGCTAATTGTCCAGAGGATATCCCAAAACCTTTTCCTAAGGTGTAGGAGGAGGGAACATGGGAGACATAACCCCTGATAAATTACAGCTGTGTTAATTACCCAATGCAGCCTCACCCCGATGAGCGACAGCTATAGCCAATAAAGTGTGATAAAAGGGAGTGGGTTAGCTGCTGAGGGGCGGATTGTGAAGGAGGAGGAACCTTGAGGGAGACAGGGCAGGAGGATCATGAAGAAGAAGGATCCTGTGGAGCACTGCTGTTGTGAGGTCAGTCTGGGTGTGTAGTTGGAGCCTGTGGTCACGGTCTATCTGGGTAAAAGCCTGCAGTCACAGTCTGGCCAGGTAAAAGCCTGCGGTCACAGTTTGCACACTGATCCCTGCAGTCAGAGTTCAGCATGAAATCACCAGCTGTCAGAGGCTGCAAGGGAAACCTCCAGCAGGAGCTTGCTGCAGCCAGTGTCAGCGAATGGTTGGGGTCAGGATGGCTGAGGGGAATAAACCAGGACCCTTTTTATGCTGTGTTTAACGAGAAGTCTGTGTCTTGGCTCACTTTTACCCTCTAATAAGAGGGCTCCAGCAGCAGTTAGGCACTGCCCGTGTGTGGCAAGGGTGATGTTTGGGCTGTCTGTGTGATGCTTGCTGGTTGCTGATCTCAGGGAGGAGCGGCTCTCGCTGCAGCCGTGACACTGCCTCTGCTTTGTACGACTCTCTGGTCAATATTTTGCATTTCAGTAGCGTTGTTTTGTAGAGTTATCCCTCACAGGCATCAGGCAGGACTCACAATTATGAAGCACTGAAGATGTTCCTTTTAATTTTACGAGAGGAGAAACTGAAGTGTGAGGTTTGTTTGTCTGAGATCAGCCAGGCAGCTTGGGAGAGGAGCAAGATTAAATCTTGCCAGTGGAGGTGGGGTGTCAGAGTCCATCCCTGGAGTGCCACAAAGTCTGTGTTTT
>JANEHK010000656.1:8293-20137 GCA_025960845.1 Tachycineta bicolor | reverse complement strand
TAAACACTAAAGAGCTGCAGGGTCACAAAGAGATGGGAAACGGAAAAGCTCAAATCCTGAAGCATCATTCGGCAGTTCCGTGGTTTTTCCTAAAGGAACTGATTCGCTTCTCTCCCAGCCCGAGGGCACAAATCGGGACTGACTCATCCCGAAGAGGTGCCTCACCTTCTGTCGTGCAGGATTTTTACAGCTCCTTCTCAAAGCCTCACAAAAAGCTTTGAAATAATCTCTCTTTCATCTCCTTTCCTCCCACATCCTTCCTCTCTCCCGACTATTCTATTTTTAGCAGTCATTCCTCCATTCTCTCAGCCTTGGAATGGGTTTGGTGGCACGAAAAATTTGCGATGTTTAAGGGTGAGTTGTGCATGAAATCTCATTTTCTGGAAGCACCAGGAAAGATATGAATCAAGGGTTAAAACTTGGCGTCCGTGGAGAATTACGGATCCAGTGGAGTACAATAACTTTTGTTCTCTCATCCTTGCAATACTTAACACTCCCGGAGCTTGCTGTCAGAAAATCTGCAATATTTAAGAGTGAGATGTGCATGAAATCTGCTTTTCTGAAATAAAAGTATGAGTCAAGGGCTAAAAACCTGGCACCCGTTGAGAATTATGGATCCAGTGGAGCGCAATAGCTTTTGTTCTCTCATCCTTGCAATACCTGACTCTCCTTAGGGTGATGGATAGAGTTTGCTCTCTGAAAATTTGCAATGTTTACGTGTGAGGTGTGCATGAAATCTGCTTCTCTGGAAGTGCCACCAAAAAATATGAATCGAGGGTGAAAAACCCGGCCTCTGTTGGAAATCACGGATAAAACTGAGCACAGAAACGCTGGCAAACAGCAGCACGGGGATCTCCTGCGTCAGTGACAGCACAGATGAGTTGCCAGCAGCAGAATTTCTCACTGAAGGATGGGAGAGTGATTAAAAAAAAAAAGAGAATTAAATGTCCCGCACTTCTTTCCTGCCCTTACAGCGCCATCAGACCCCAAATGAGGAAACCGCTGACAATTGCCCAAGATGCAGGGAGGGTAAAACAAACAAGATCCTTCTCGCCGTAATAACTGCTGACTTCAAAGGGCGTTAAAGGATCTGTTCAAGGCCAATTCCTCGCCGCCGTTCAAGAGGAACACGGAGATGCCACGGGCACACAGGTGTCCCTTGTTCTGCTCCCACCGGGGCTAATCCTGCCCGGGGCCAGGGGCTGCAGGTGGCTCTGAGCCTGTGGCTGTGGGAATGCCAGCAAATAAATACAGCTGAGGGCAGGAAAAGCCTTCTCCTTACATAAAGTCCTCAAGGGAACGCTGCGGCCGCGGTCCCTCGGCGGTTGTTCGGACTCAGCGCCTCGGATGACGCAAATCTGGAGTCAGCGGCTTGTAACCGGCCAGGGGAATTAGTCAGCAATGTGAAACCTGGCCCAGCTCAGCCCCGCAGCCCGGGCAGCAATAAATCCTTATCTTCAGGGCTTTATAAAAATGTTTGGAGCTGTGGAGAGCGGGGCCCTGGCCATGTTTGCACTCTGCAGTCACTTCTCAGCCTCCGCTTTTCCTCTGTTTTACCCTGTCCTGGTACACGGTGGACGAGGCCCTGCATGGAAAGGAAGCTGGAGTTTTGGAGCGCTGTTCAAGATATTTGCAAGGGTAAATTTCAGCTTTGCAAAACTTCTCTGAAGCGCTCGAGCCGCACTGAAATCCTCAAGTTATGTTAATTTCTAAATTTTTAACAGCGTCAGTGCTGAAATGCCGCTGTCACCTCTGGGCAAGAGAAGGATGATGCAGCCTCTAAATCACTCCAAATTCTCCTAATTCCTTCCCCAGCTCAGTAAATCTTGGCTTGTTCTCCTTGGCCTTTAAGCTCTGTATTCCCAGGAACTTGGGGAGTGATCCCTGCTGATCCTCACTCCCAAATCCCCCCTGGCACCTGCCCCTGGAATTCAGCACCAATCCCAACACTGTCCCCATCCCTGCAGCTCTGTCATTGCTTGGCTCTTCTGTTCCCCACCTTGTAAAGTGGGTTTATTAATATTTATGCAGCTTTTAAAATGGCTTGGCCAGCCTCCTGCGATTAATCATTTACTAAGCTGCTAATTGAGGCAGCTCAGCCTGAGCGTTCTGGTGTCACGGGGAAGATTTCAACGTCTCCAAAACTGCTTCAGATGTCTTCAAAAAGCTGCAGCCTGGTACCAAAGCCTCACATCTGGAGTCTCCTGGGTAAAACACGGGGTTTGATCCTCAGCTGGTTGTTCTTGGATGAAAAACATGGGGAGAGAAGTCCAGAAATGCTCACAGAAAGGACTAAATACGCATTCCTGATCGGAGGAAAAATGCTATTTATTCTATTTTTGCCCTAGAAATGGGCGCTTTTTGGGCTGAAAAGGATGAATCCCTTTTCCCTGAGCACCTCCAAGCACTGTGTGTCCCTCTGCGTGTCCCCGAGGCACCTCAGCTCTGCCAGGGTGGCACCGATGCACAGCCAGGGAAAAAAACCTGTCCTAATCAGATATCTCCTCTCAAAGAGTGATGAACAAAGCTCGGTTTATGTGCGAGACAGAGCAGAGTGTGAGTGAGGAAGGCAGGGAAGGTGCCTTGGTGTGTCCCTGCCGCGTGTGGGAGCAAGGAGTGCAAAGGAAACATCCAGGAAATGCATCCCAGCCTCCCAAAAAAAGGATTTTTAGGGACCTGCTGTTGCCGTCTGGGTGGGTGTGCCGGTGGCAGTGGTTGTGAGGAAGGAGCACAGGACACCAGACTGCAACAAAAAGTTCTTTGATGCCTCTTCCCCAGCAATAACTCCACCCATTCCCTAAAGTTTTGGAAGGATAAAATCCCCAGGTTCCGTTTAAAAAGGGCGCAGAGGTGGGGGTTAAAGTTGAAGATTTTAACAAAAGGAATGGCAGATATTGACCTCCATGACCTCACCATTTCTTGACGAAAAGCTTTTCCAGGGAATTACAAATCCAAAGAAACAACAACGACGTGGCAGAGAACTCGTGGCCCAAATTCCTGGCCAATGCCGCTGCCGTGGCACTTTGCTCCCAGCACTGGTTTCCTGAGCTGTGCTGAATAAATTTCAGATATTTCAAATAACACCTCCCCAGGCTCAGGTTTGCTCTGGTTCAAACAGGGGCACACGCTGCAGCTGGGGACATGCTGCACGCTGTGATCCATGGCCGGGCTCATTTCCCATCAAATTCTTTCAGACAGGGCAATTTACCGGATAAATGGCAGGACAAACAGAGCTGTTTGGAGAAGTCGTTGTCTTGGCAGTTCTCTGAGTGACCTGGCTGCCCATTTCCCTCCCATCAGAGGCCGGCTGCCGTTCCAAGGGGGTTTTGTCAGGGAAAGTGGGAATGAGGTTTCTGGGATAACTCCAGGTGTGGTGAGCTCCAGTGCCTGTCCCCAGCCCAGGACAGGCACTGGTGTCGCTGGTGCCTGCTGGTGCAGGGCTTGCTCTGATGCCTCGAGTTTTGATTTGGTGTATTTCGGGTTCTGCGCTGCCCAGGTGCAGCTCTGAGCTCACACTCAGGGGCACTCAGCTCTCTGCACACAGCAGCGACACAAAACAAATCCTGCTCCTGCTGCACACCGAGGACAACTTTCAGCCCCAGAGCACAAACAGCGGTGGCTGGAGGGAGGAACGAGAAGGATGGGAGCTCACAGCCTGGAGCTGGGATGGGACAATTAAACCCCAACGTGAAAATGGACCAAAAAAAAGTGTGGACCACATAAAAAGTGTGAGACCTTGGGACCATTTGTCCATTTTGTGCCCATTTTGGATCCACCTTGGGTGCAGCCTGGCCAGGCTCTTGTCCTGCCCAAGGTTTATCCTAGAGGCCTTTCAATAAATCTCTGCTTTATTCTCCAGCTCTGTGCAGTCTCTGTTCCAGCTCAGCTCTCCCAAGGCATCAGCTCCTGGGCAGTGGTGACCTTGCAGGTGACTGAGGGCTCCAGCATTCCCTGGAATGCCAGATCCAGCTTCACACTCTCAAAAAATGGGGGGAAATGATCAATAGTGCCCAGCCTGCCCCAATCCGAGGTGATGGTGAGTCCAGGCTGGAGCTTGGAGCACCCTGGGACAGTGGGAGGTGATTCCCTGCCCATGGCAGGGGTGGCTCTGGATGGGATTTAAGCTCCTTCCAGCCCAAACCATTCCAGGACTCCGTGACATTTCTGCCCTAATGGGCGCAAAAAAGGACCAGGAGCAGCTGATGTCGCTGCGGGGACGTTCCTGCTTTGTCTGTGGATGAGCTGCCGCGGGTTCGCTCTCCAGACGTCACCACGAGCGCTGAGTTTTCTCACACCCCTCACACAAAAGCTTTTGTTGGAATTTTCCAGCTCTCAGCGGAGATGCTGAGCACAGACAGCGCTTGGCATTGTTCACTCCAGCTCCCCTTCTTCCAAGGGGAGGTTTTTCCTTTCCTCAGGATAAAGGTGGGGTGCCAGGGCAGCAGATTACTCAGAACATGACGGTGACACCAACAAAAAGCTCATTATGTGTGGTTAAAGGGAGACATTTAACCCTGGGCTCTGTGTTCCTGCTGGTTCAGAAATCAACTCAGAATTCAGGTTCATTCGCCATCCCCTGGAAACAAGAATGCCCTGAGAGCTCTGGACTGATCCAGGCTGCTCTCTGCTACCGGATTTTGTGCTGAGGGAGGGGTCAGGATCTTCTAGGAGATGATGGGACAAGGAGAAGCAGCCTCCAGCTGCGCCAGGGGAGGTCAGGTTGGATATCAGGAAAAATCTCTTCACTGAGGAGGGGTTAAGGCTGGTCCAGGGTGGTGCTGGAGTCACCAAAATGAGCAGATGTGGAGCTTTGGAGCAGGGATTTGGGCACGGGTTGGACTGGATGATCCTGGAGCTCTCTTCCAGCCTTGGTGACTCTGCAACACCAAACTCCTCCTCCAGCAGTGACTAAAACTCCTCCAAAGAGCAGAAACCGGAGATTTTAGAGAACTCTGCGTTTGGGAATGACACATCTGGCTGTCGCAGAAAGGAGGGGGAGCTGGGGGTTAAAAATCTCATCAATTTTCCCAAATATGGAATAAATCACCCAGGAGATCCATCTTTCCCACCATCCCTTGGCTTTTCCCGCTTCAGTTCCATCCTGGCCCTTCCTCAGGGCTGACTCAGATCCAGCTCCTTTTCCAACATCACCAAAGTCCAGCTCCTGGGGCCTGGCTCCACTCTGAGCTCGGCCACAACAATTCCCTCGAAGGATCCCAGTGCCACATCCCAGTTTGCAGGGAACTGCCATAAAAACATAAAATTCCCAACCCCGAGATTGCAAGATCTCCTGAATGATGGCAGCCACAATGGTTAAACACACAGAGGAACTTATAACACTTCTTCATCACATGCAGGAGAATTTCCCACTCAGGAAATTTTTAAAGTGGGGTGGGTTTTTGTTTTTTTTTTTTTTGCTTATAAAATGTAATAATTAAAAAAAAAAAAAAAGTAATATAAATATAAAATAAAGTGCAAAATAAATCAAAGCCTATATTGAGGAATAAAGTCTTAGGAGTTATTTATGTATTAGAGAGTAAGAACTCATTGCAATTCAAGAAAATAGAATTTCCTCTGATATTTTTCCACTTTTATTCACATCCTTGTTGGACTCATCCTGGAATCTTTAATGAATTTGGGTGCCTGTAACACGAGTAAACAATATAAAGTTTTTATTATTTTTTTTCTCATTTTCTATAGCTGACAAGAGTCCTTAAAAGTTACAGGGTTCATTTATTAAGTACTTGGGCAAATGCACTTCCAAACATCTTATTCCTTAATATTTTGTTCTCGTTAATTCTGTTTTACCATTTCACGGCACAAGTAAATGTGGAAATACAGCAAAATCAGCTTTTCTTGGAGCATTCTGGCACCTTTTAGACCAGGACTGCCCAAGGCCAAGATGCTCGGAAGAAAACCAAATTATATATATATATATTTTAATATTTGCCTGAAGTTTTATGAAATTAAAAAAGAAAAAAAAGAAATCTGGCTTCAGATTTGCAATTTAAAAATCTCCCAAGGTTACTGTGCCCTTCTCACATTTTTATGGTTGAAAACAAGAGGCGAAAAAAAAAAACCCGAAAAACAACACATTCATTTTCCTGGGAATCAGATCCGAGCTCAGAAATCTCTGCCCGATTTATTTTAAGAAAGGAGCTCGGAAATGTTTAACCCAGAACGGCCACAGGCACAAAGGCAGAGATTGCCCGGGGTATTTGCTCACGGGTTTAATCCTCTGCGGGCTCTTCTCCTTCTCTCTTATCAACACAGACGCACCAGGAAGGCTCCAAATTGGCTCTGGATTCCAATGAAACGGAGAATCGGGTGAGGAGCCACAGGTTCAAGTTCCCAGCAGAATTTTAGGGGCATTTCAGGGGTGTTGTTTTAAAGTTTCTTTGGTTGGTTTTGATGTTTCTTTGTTTGGCTATTTCATTCTGTTCTTCTGTGGAAGACAAAGCCCGTTGAATCATGGAATTGTGGAGGCTGGGAAAGGCCTTTGAGATCATCAAGTGCAGCGCCGCATCCCCCAGTGCCACATCCACGCGGTTCTGGAAATTTCCAGAGATGGGAACTCCATTCCAGGGCTTTCCAAACCTTTCCAGAAAGAAATTTTTCCCTAATATCCAATCTGCGCCTCTCCTGGGGCAACCTGAGGCCATTTCCTCTCATCCTGACTCTGTTTCCTGGAAAAGAGCCTGATCCCCCCCTGGCTCCAGCCTTCTTCTGGAACGTTCTCCATAATCCTTCCCCTGATGGTGGCAACGCCAGCAGGACCAGTTCATAGGCTGGATGTGAAAAATGTGCTTTGTGGATGTGAGAAATTCATCCTTGGCAGCAGGAAATCCTTTAAAAGCTCAGTTTAGGGATGGTGGCACCAGGAGTTTGTGGCACCAAGGGAACAAGTGTCAAAAAAAGTGTCCAAAAAAGCATCCAAAACTCAAGCAAAGCTTGCAGGAATGGTGGGGTTTGGTTGAAGTTTGAACTTTATGATCTTGGAGATCTTTTCCAACCTTCTTGATTTGATCCAAAGTTCCAAACCCATTTGCAGGTGCAAATTCAAATCCATCCCCCGCTTTGGACTGGAAGCGGCGGGAAAAGAATTCCTGAGGTTTTCTCTCCGGTTTTTCTTAATGCTTTTACGGCTGTGTTTGGCTGGGATTAGCAAACACCCCAAGATCTCTGCCACTGTTTGCCAAGACAAGTGATTGCTGACAGCACCTTCATCCAGAGCAGGGCTTTGGGGATCTTTCCTGCTGCTGTCGCTGCAGTCAGAACCTCAAACAAACGAGCTGAGGGACAGTGGCGGCTTTACAAAGCCACAGCCACGAGCTGGGACAAAACAAGGAAAGACCACAGCAGCACGAGCCACTGGCCTTGGAATTGCTGCCATGGAGCTCGTGGAATATCTCCTGCAGAGCTGGGGGAGATGTTGGGGTGAAATTCCTGCTGTGCACTGCCTTCTCTGTGAAATCCTTCATTAACTCTGCCCTGTGAAGATGGCGTTCGTTGTTTTCTCCAATTGAATGGCAAAAATAACAGGGAAAAAAAAAAAAAAAGGGATCTGCAGCTCAAAAGCAGCCAGATCATAAATGTGGTATTCTGTAAAAGGGACCAAATTCAATTAAAGGCGGTTGGGAGTTTGTTTTACTCCATTTAGTTTTCAGAATTTGGCCTTCTGCAGGTAATAATTGAGGAGGAGATTTTCTTTGGAATGTCCCTGTGCACACTTGGGCTGGCTCTCAGCACAGGCTCTCTTTGCACAGGCTTGTTAAAGACTGCTCCTGTACCCACAGCACTTTAAAGAAGTCTTTGCTTTGCCTCCAATTAAAATACTCCAGCGGGCCAAAAGTCACCGGGAAAGCAGGAAAAGCTGGTAAATATATTTTGGCTGAATGACATCCATTAAATCCTGGCTTTGTTCCAGCTTAGAGAGCAAAATAAAGGCAAGCTGGGAAGTTTTGGATTCTCTGGCAGGGACGGCCAGTGGAACAACCTCCTGCTCCTCTCTGGACATGTGGCTGTGCAGAGGAACCACGGGATTTTGCCACCTGTCAGTCCCCAGCCCCCAAAGTGTCCCCTCAGGGCTGGCTGCTGTCACCTGCAGCCCTCCCACGTCTCCTCTCGTGGCAGTTCCAGAGGCACACAGCCACGACAGGGCAGGGACAGCTTTTCCTCCCAGCACCGGAGTCCTCCATCCCCCTTTGCCAGTTTCACAGGATCACAAGATTGGAAGTGACCTTTTAGATCATCGAGTCCAACCCATGCTCTAACCCTACCTCAGTTAAACCACGGCACCGAGTGCCACATCCAATCTATTTTTAAACACACCCAGGGATGGTGACTCCACCGCCTCCCTGGGCAGACAATTCCAGCGCTTTATCACGCTTTCAGTAAAATACTTTTTCCTAACATCCAGCCTAAATTTCCCTCGCCGTTTCCCTTGCTTGTGCTGTTTCATGGGTAAAATCCTGCTGCAGGAAAATCCACCTGCAGCAAGAGGCACAGCCCGGAGCAGGACGGAACTAGAAGGCTCCCAGTGCCTGGGAATGGCAGCTTGGTCCCCATCATATGACAGAAACATTCCTCAGACAGATGAAACTCGAGAGCTCTGCTGTTTGTCTCAAAGTCTCACTTCTTTTCTGGCTGATTTGGATCTGGAAATATTCCATCCTCTGGCCAGGGGCTTATCTGATGGAAGACAACAATGCGTGGAGTGAGCAAACAGGGCTGAGCTTGGCCTTTGTTCCTCCTGCAGTGCCCGGGGCCTGTCCTGCTCCCAGGGCACGGGGAGGCGGCCCAGGAACGTGAGCCACACAAAACCTGTTCTGATCACAAGGTGAGGGATCACTTTTTGTGGGTGTTTGGAGTCCAGGAGCTGTCCCTTTGGAACTGACCCCTCCATGGCCAAGTCACTGGGCTCCACTCTCATTACTCATCTATTCCAGTCAAAGAGTATTTGCAATCCTTCCTTCCTTCCTTCCTTCCTTCCTTCCTTCCTTCCTTCCTTCCTTCCTTCCTTCCTTCCTTCCATGGGCAGGGACAGCTTCCACCATCCCAGGGTGCTCCAAACCCTGTCCAACCTGGCCTTTGACACTTCCAGGCATGGGACAGCCATGGATTCCCTGGGAAAGCTCTTCCCAAGATCTCACAGGACGGTGTTAGGGAATCCCTGGGGCCACTCCAGTGCTGTCCCATCCCTCCATGGACACCTGGATCTGTAGGGTTGTCTTCATTCTGCTGGTCCTAAGCAGAGCCTGGCTGGTGGCTCCCTGGGATTTTGGTCACTGACTTTGGTCACTGATGGAAAGCCCCGTGCTGCTGAGGGAGCTGAGGCTGGACAGTCTCTCCTTTGTTCGTGTTCTGGCCCCGAGCGCGGGCCGGGATGACTCAGTGAAGTGATCTCTGTTTGCTCTCGGTGTGTGGGAAGAGCGGAGTCTATTGGAGACTGAGACAGATTATCCAGGTGGGAGGGTTCTGCTTCCCCTTTCTTGTTTGCCAGGACAAAAAACACCGCGTGCCCTCAGCTGCTCTGCCCGAATTCCTGTGAGGGATCGGAGAGGAGCTCAGGGGCCTGACTGAGACAGGCGGGGAAAAAGCAAATGCAAGATCTTCCATGGTGACTCTGTGGTCCTCCTCAATTTGTCCAAAACCGGGACACATGGGAAATTTGGAAGTGAAAGAAGGAGGGGACGGGCAGAATCGTGGAACAATTTGGGTTGAAGTGGCATTAAAGCCCATCCGGTGCCGCTCCACCCTCCAGCCTGGCCAGATTCGCCTCATGGAGGCCGAGGGTTGGATCGGCTCAGGTGAGGCCTCAGCTGCCGAGCTGCTCCAGCCCCGGGCCCAGCACAGCGAGGACCTGGAGCTGCTGGAGGAGGCTCCAGGATGGTCAGAGGGATGGAGCAGCTCTGCTGGGAGAGCTGGGGTTGTCCAGCCTGGAGAGGAGAAGCTTTGGGGTGGCCTCGTTTGGGCCTTCCATGATTAACTGTAAGGGCCTACAGGAAGACGAGGCACTACTGACAAGGCAGGAGAAGGGGAGATGACTTCAAGCTGATAGAAAGCAGGTTTAGATGGGATATTTGGAAGAAATTCCTCCCTGTGAGGGTGGGGAGGGGCTGGGATGGAATTCCCAGAGCAGCTGTGGCTGCTCCATCCCTGGAAGTGTCCGAGGCCAGGCTGGAGCAGCCTGGGACAGTGGGAGCTGTCCCTGCCCATGGCAGGGGGTTTGGAGCAGGGTGATGTTTAAAATCCCTCCCAGTCCAGGCCATTCCACCATTCTGGGTCTACCCACACCCCTCTGAACTCTGAGAACGGAGCCCTGTTCGCGGCCAGCAGAGCCCTGGTGGATCCCAGCCAGCAGAGAATTGTGCTCAACCCCACGTAGCTGCAGGCAGAATTCCCCGTCCCTCGGGAAAAGGGAGCCAGCCCTCACGTAGGACCAGGATAAACAACACCAAAAGTAACACCTAAAGGAAAAAAAAAAAAAAAAAAAGGAAAAAAAAAGGCTCCTTAATTCACAATGATCTGCTTTGTCACTCGTGCCGTGGAGAACATTAAACACCTCAGACGTGTGCACACAATTACACAACAGAGGCCACGGCCAGAAACGGGGCTGCAGGTGTGTTCTGAGGAAAATTAACCTTCAAAAAAAAATCACTTTAATCGAGTTAAGAACTTACGAGAAGTTCATGGCTCTTGAGAAATGCATGGCAAGGTCCCGTGCTTCAGTTAACTCCCTGCAGCCTGCAGTGGTTGGAGCTGCACAGCCTCCATCACCCTGGGGCAGGATAATTAAGCAAAATGTGGCTAATGAAAGGGGAAGATGAAGTAACTGAGTTTTGGACCTTACATTTCAAAGAAAAGGAAAAGAAGGAAGGAAGGAAGCCACGTGTTTGTAACACCAAATATGTCCTTGATTTCTCAGGGCAAAAAGTGCTGCCGAGATGTAAAATATTTGTGATGAGGTTTCATTAGTCAGCCGCAGATGACAGACTGTGACCTGGATAAACACACACCAAAAATAACTCAGCTGGCGCTTACTGAGGTAGTTTCAATCACCATTTCAGTGAGAAAATATTATATTTACTTTACATTAAAGCCTGGTAGTACAAACAGAGCCAGTGCTGCACTTAAGCTGAGGAGCAGGTAATGAGCAGCTGGAAGTGAGGGAACTTTTCCAAACACTCAGGTCTAAAACAACCATTGGATCATTTCCTTCAACAAAACCCCAGAAAGTAAAATATTGAGGGCCGGTAGTTGAGGAAAAGGAGGATTATTCACGTTGGGAATGTGTGAGACAACAGAGGCAAGCACAAGGGAAAGCTTTATGTAGAAAAGAGGTTTTAATGAGGAATGGAGCTTAGCCGAGAGCGGATCCAAGGTCCTGGAAGGCCACAGAAAGTGTTCTGTTGACTCCAGTGGGTTTTGGATCACTCTGGAAGTGGAGAGGAAGGGATGGGGCTCCAGGGAGAGGCAGGTTGTGGGGACACTGGAATGCAGCTGGGAACAGGTGGAGGAAGCCAAGGGGAGCGAAGGGCTGGAACACAGAGGTGAAGCCCTGTGCTTTTGTTTGTATTCCTGAGAAAAATAACCTGCAGCAGGGCTGGGAATGGAGCTTGGGAGAGGGGATGGAGGCAGGAGGAAGGCAGGTGACTGGGCAGTGATGCAACGGAGCCATGGCTGGCTGTGCAATCCCACATCCCTTCCCCGGATCTCAGAGGAACAGGATGTGGTGTTGGGGCAGAGCTGCTGAGCTGTGCCGGGGTGGATGGGGGCAGCAGAACCAGGAATGGAGCCAGGAATGGAACCAGGAATGGAGCCAGGAACAGAACCAGGCACAGA
>JANEHK010000655.1:0-20140 GCA_025960845.1 Tachycineta bicolor | reverse complement strand
CCAATTCCAGCTCAGCACCTCAGGGCACAAGTGGCACTGCCTGTGCATGGGCACACAACTGATGTTTGCCTGGAAAAGGGCACAGATTTTAATTACTCTTAATTTCATAGTATACAAGCAGATTTTTATTATCTTGGTCATTTGAGTACTTTTAAGAAGTGGCAAAGTTTTCCCACCAGAAACAAGAATTTCCTGGATCTACTGGATTCTCCTGCAGAGGGCAGGAGAAGAAACGCTGTTCTTCCCTTCTATCTTTGCCGCCACCAACATTCAGTCTGATATTTCATGACCCTCTTCCTTCAGGTGTTTCCAGCTGTCTTGTTTGAATGGCTATGCCTAAGGACATGTGTTCATGTAGAATGGCTGGATCTATGTCCTTCCTTTTGCTCCCAGATTTCCTCCTGCAGTTCTCTTGTCAGTGAAAGGTGTCTCCCTTGACTGGCTTCATGCTTGGAGCTTCAGGGAATTGTCCAACCTTTCACAAGTTTTTTGTAACACCTCTGTCATCATCTTAGTTGTATGTTTATCTTATATATCACTTCTTCTCATGTCTTGGTTGAAAATTCTTTGTGTATGGGAATCCCTTGTGGATGGTGGATAGGTCAGATGGTGCAGGGATGTCACAAGGAGATGAGGGAAGTGTTTTGATGTATATTAAATTATATTGTTCAAATTTTTTATGTTGGTCGTGTAGAGAAACCTTTCTGTGCCTCCAAGTCTCACCACTCCCTTGTCCCTCCAAGGACAAAACTTGATGAGTTGTGCCTCTCAATCAGTGGCTGCACTTGGACCTCCCTCCATAGCCAGACCAGAGCTCCCTTGTCCCAGAAAGTCCCTGGCAGTGGAGGGATGAAGGAAACAGGACAGGCTGTGGGGATCAAGTGCAGGGCAGAGCCAGGGAGAAGAATGACTTTTGGTTTTGCTGGAGCTGTGCCTTCCCTTGGGTTTGTTGGCTGACAATAAATGAACATCCCTCTGTGTCTTGGGCAGCTCCTTCTCCAGGGGAAGCAGGTGGGAGTTGGAGTCCAGGAGCTGAAACCTGCAGGTCCAGCCTGGGGTGGAGGGAGCTCAGATTTGCAGAAGGCTGCTCTGAGTCCCAGGGCTTGGATGGGGGAAATGGTACGATGGGAGTAGGGACAAAATCTGATTGAAAGTCAGACATAAAGGATCTTGATTTTCATATCTATTCAAACTGCATGAGTAAGTGCCTTGGGATCAATGTCAATTGGAGATTGAACATATAAATGTATTAATAGGGAAAAAAACCCTAAGCAGGACCTAAAAATATTTTCTCTCTGTCTTTTGTAAATATAATATATTCACTATGGACACACTTCCAAAATCTGTTTAGTTAACCACAAAAATTTGAAAACTTAATTTTTTCCCAGAGGCTTGGCCTTTTAAGGTGTTCTGAATGATGATGTACCTTGGGACACTGAATTCCTGAACTGAAGAGCTGAAGGCTGAGCAAGCCTCAGGAGAAGTCAAATCCAGCAGCAGCCTCCAAGTGTCTGAGGCTGTCAGCAGCCTCCACTGAGGCCGTCCCTGCCCAGAGACCGTGGGGGAATGGGCAGACAAGGGGAGCGTCCCTGGGGCTGGGCAAGCAGAACTCAGAGGCACCAGCAGGTGCAGGTGGGAAATGGAGTGTGCAATGTGGCTGTGAAAGCCCTGCCTGGGCTGTGCCAAGCAGGACAGACAAACCCTGACCCCCATCCCACAAACAATTCTCTCACTTAAACATTTCAAAGGAATTACAATTGTTTGAGTAGTCTGAGTTGATGCACTGGAGAAATGCCAACAAGAGGTACTGAGGAGCTCAAAACAACAAAGCAGACTTTACTGACAACTTTAGAAAATCAGAGAAACATTGGAAAAAGGTTTCATATAACATTCAAGTCAACAAAAAACACTTCTCAAAGCATTTACTTGACCGACTCAACTTCACAAACTGTAAGCCTGTTCAATTTTAAGTTAATCAAAATTTCTAAGAAGAGGGAATAATAATAAGACACAGAAAGAGAGAAAGATCAAAAAAGATTTAGAGAAGCACCCACATAGCTACCAACTCCTGGATTCCAGCAGTGTTCAGACCGAAATTCCAAGAGGAGGTGGGGTCAAGATGTGTTCTTGCCTTGTGGTCAGCCATAAATACCCCATGGTCTTCCTGGGTCCTTCCCCCAGGAGGGACTTTGGGTCACTTGGTCTCTCAGGAGCTGGGCTGGGGGCTGCAGAGGTGGCTGTGGAGCATTGCCTTTGGTGTGCCAGGGATTGGCAGACACTGCTGGGCTGGGATAGAGGCTCGGGGGGATTGGGGTTACAGGGCAGGGCAGTGCTGGGGTTTCAGGGCAGGGCAAGGCTGGACCTGTCCCTTCCTCCCTCACACACAAAATGTTCCCAGCCAACAATCTCCTCCAGGCTTTCACAACAGGCAATGCTGGAGGTGGAATCCCAATTGCGGCCATGGGCACCTGGACAAGAAGGACATTTCTTTTCCATAGGAAGATGCAATGATTTTAGCTAAAACTGGGCGGAAACACTAATTAATGTAGTGACTACACATTCATGAAATTTTGTTTGCTAAATTTAGTGTAGTGGTCTTAGGGTTTACTCTCTTTTTGTGGGAGAGGACCAGGAGAAACAAAGCAGGCTCAAGCTTAAAAACAAAGTTTTTTTAACGCACACGAAAAGAATGGAAAAGATAAGAAAAGATGGAAAAAAAACCCAAAAAACCAAAATGCAACTTCAAAACACTCTTCCCTTCCCTTACAAACTGTTAACTTTCTTACAAACAATGCAGAGAGACACAAGCTGTGATTTTCAGTCAGTTTCACTATTTAAACATAATATTTCATCACTTTGGGAGAAGTGTCTCTCTAGAGTCTTATGGACACATTCGCCACAAGACAGAAACAGTCCTGGGGCTCTCAATGTCACAAATCTTCAGCTGCTTGGAATTTTTGCAGATTGTGCTGTTCCACCCATTCACAGGCTTTCCCTTGGCTACTCATGGGCCTCTCAGTGTATCTGGGGTACTGTTAAAGAAAGCTTCTTCTAGTATAAAACAAGGATTCTCTTCTAGCTCTAAAATCATTTCTATCTCAAAAGAAATAAAGACCTCCTTTTACCTCAGGAGCTGAGGGCTTCAAATCACTTCCTCTATAAAAAACATCTTAGTCTCAAAGGCTGAGACCTCCTTTTACCCCAGGAGTGAGGGGCTTTAAGATTCCCACTTAAATCTCAATCATATCAATCCTCAGCTTTGACTAGAACTAGCATTCCCCCAAACAACATGAAGATGTTACAAGAAACAGTCCATTTCTCCACAGTTTACAGCAGAAAAGTTTGGTTGAAAATGTCCACATCCTCAATCCCTCTTCTAATAATTTTTATCAGTTCTTTCACTCCTGCTCCACGCACTTCATGTGGTGTCTTTCCTATGTCCACTCTTGTAAGAGTCTGTCTGAAATTCCCCTCATTTGCCTCACGATCATCATAAGGACCCTGAGGACCCCACTGCTGTTCTGGCCTGCTCGAGGTGGATGCTTGCCAATTGTCTGCAGGTGCATTTTCCTGTGTCACCATGCCACGGTACACGGGCTGTGAGCAGTGTAATGGCAGTTCTGTACCTGAAGATTACACCTGCTTCACGGTCCCTGCTTCATGACAATAGACTATGAATTTCCCCATCTCTTGGCCAAGGGAACTTTTTGGGGTAACTTTGGTGGTCCCCCACGGAAAATCCTTCATCTGCTTTGCAACCGCTGTGACAGACAGAGATCAAAACCCCCTCCCAAGGACTGAGATTGAGACTCCTATATGAAGCCCCTCTCAAGGACTCGGACATGAGACCCCACAACCCTAATACAGGGGGTGGGGGCTGACTTAACCAAAGAGAGATGTTTGCCTGGAGGCGTGATCATTGGACCAAGAAGACAATGACTCTCGCTTACTACTAAGAGCATGGATTACCTGCTCCCCCTCGGTGGCTTCAATAGATTTACCTGTTCCCCCCGCGATTGAGGACTGTCATAAAAAACCCTGAGTTAACCAGAGATTTTGGGAGACTCTCCCTGACATGACAGGCGGACCCATCGACCGGACCACGAGGACTCCGTCTCCATGTTTGGTAGCTATATCCTCCCTTTCCTCGATGTCTATCTCTCACTCCTAATCTCTCTATCGCATTTGCTATGGTCAATCAATAAAAGGTGAATTTGTTTTAATGCTGAAATCCCCTCTGTGTTGTGTTTTGCACTCTGAGATCAGTAAACGAACCATCACGAGCCCCACTTGTACGAGCGGATCGTGACATTAAATTGGCGTCACGGACAGGATTCTGATAGACGGAGGGGTTTGCAGGGTTGTGTGCAGTCTGTAATAGGGGAAGGATGTTTCGCTCCAGCCGCACCTAGCCTGTCATTCCCAAAAGGGTTGAACAGAGCTAGAAAGCAAGGGGGGCGACTCAGATTTCCTGCAAACTGCACACGCCTAAGTGACAAGCACCCCCATACTCAATTGAGGGTTCTGTCTTCAGAATTTCACAAAAGATCTCTTAGTGCAAAAAGGGGAAACTGTTTTTTGTGTTTATGTGTCTCTGGACTGTCTGGGAAGGAAGGGACAACCTGAAGAAACTAAGCAGGGCCTCCCAGGCAGATTTTGTCTCTTCACCCACTCAGGGAAGCGAAGGGAGACACAGGCGAGCTGTGTGTGTGTGTGTAACTAAGTGGTACCTCCCTGTTGTGGTTTTGATCCCATCAGTGATGACTGAAAATCTTAGTACAAAATACAAAGCTGCATTTTATGCATTACTTGTTAAACACAATGCCAAGCCTTCTCTGGGAGGAGAAGAGTGGGCACAAAGTAATTGGTTTAATTTGGAAAATATTATTGATAGAGTATGTTCTTTACCACATGAAACAAAATTTAAACTGGGCAAAAACAAAACTATCCTCTGCTCAGTTTTGGGAACCTGTCTTTCAGCAGCTGTAGAAAGTCGCTTTAAGCGAAGAAGTGAGAAAAAAGCTATAATAGACTCCCTTCAAAACCTAGTTGAAATTTTGCAAAAACATTTAAATGAAGAAAGGAATGAGATCTATGCATTGAGAGCTGCCCTTAGAGTGGAACATGTGAAAAACTCCTATAATGTTGATTCCTCTATGGAAACCGAGGAGAAGGAAACTCCTCACATTAAACAAATTTATCCCCATAAGGAACTTGAAGCAGTCAAAAACCGTGGGGAAATCTGCTGTCCTCACTTGAGACCCTTGGTTAAAACAGAATACAATTACATAAATGATGAAGATTTTGAACCACATATCACAACCAAACATATACCATACAGCGCTACTGAATTGGCTAAGCTAAAAAGGAATACAGCCGCCTCCTACAAGGATCAGAGACAGAGTATGTCTTCTGAGTGTCCCTCAGTGGTGGAGACCAAATTAAATTAACTGAACATGAGGCTAATGGATACTGGGGACATGGAGTTTTTTTAACAACAGGTGATAAGCGTGACGCTTGGTCCCTAACACAGCGCGCGGCTTTTTGGGCCGGGGGAATAAATCCTCTGGAAAGGGGAGACCCCTTAGCCATAGCTACTACGCTTGACTAACTCCTAGAAAGCATTCAAAAAGCCACCTGTCTGCAAATGATCCATGAAAAGAAATTGATTCCTGGTTTTGAATCCCCGATGTAATTACCAGTGAAGCCAGAACTCATGACCCCTTTAATTTGGGGGTTTCCAGAATCACTCAAGCCTACAGCAATTACTTTACAAAAGACCATAATGGCATTAGGTCCTGTGGAAAGGCTGGATAGATTCCTTGGAAACCCAAGCAACCAAACTGGATCTACTGATCCTGGGCTTGCTCCATATTCAATCCCCTCTCAGTTGCCAGCTTCTCAATCTGACTCATCTGCCAGTGATCATAAAGTTTGGACTGAGAGTCAGCTTGCAGCAGATCTCACTAATTACAGTAAAAAGTATGGACCTGTAAAAACCCCAGAGGACACTTTTATTAGGCTTTCCCAAGGGTACAAACATTTGCTCACCCTAGCTCAGGATGCCCAAGAGTTGGAAAATATACCCATAGGTCACAATGTAGCTGTCTATCAATACATTGATGATATCCTTGTGGGAGGAGATGAAATAGAAGAAGTGGGAGATGTCCAACAGAAAATAATCTCTCATTTAGAAAGTCTGAATTTACAGATTCCCTCTGAAAAAATCCAAAAACCTTCCCAGGAAGTAAAGTTTTTGGGAATTTGGTGGAAAGGAGGTGTGACATGTATTCCACCGGATACCCTAACTTCTTTAGATCAGATTAAAATGCCTGAATACAGGAAAGATCTTCAGCAAGCTCTAGGACTATTAGTGTTCTGGAGAAAACACATTCCAGATTTCCCAATAATTGCTAGGCCCCTTTATGGCTTGCTGAGGAAAGAGGTGAAATGGGATTGGAACACTGCTCAGGAGGAAGCAATGCACTTGCTGATTTTTGAAGTAACAGCTTATCAAGCCCTGGGCCCTATTCACCCTACAGACCCTTTCCGGGTAGAATGGGGATTTGCCTCCTCAGGGCTATCCGTACACATATGGCAGCATGGTTCTGAGGGTCTGATGAGATCTGCTGGTTTTTATTCCCATAGTTTCAAAGATGCTGAAAAAGCATATACTACCTGGGAAAAAGGATTGTTTGTGGTTAGCTTAGCTCTCATAGAAGTGGAGAAGATTGCACAACTACAACCAATTGTCTCGAGAGGCCCTTTTGAAGTGATTAAAACAGTCACTACAGGGAGCCCCCCACCTGACGGGGTGGCCCAGGGGGCCTCAGTAAGAAAGTGGTATGCTCAGATTGAACGTTACTGTAACATCTTCTCAATAACTGAAGAAGCTGTGAAAGGTGTGAATGATGAATGGGCAGTAAATGGGTACCACAAAATCACTGCTTTTTGCCCTACACCTCCAAGCATAATTCCCTCACCACAGGGACATGATGATCCTAAGAATCCTGCACATTACCCTGGACAACCTGCTTTGGTGGACCTTCCTACTGTAGGGGCAGTACCCCTAGTGCTGAAAATCCCTCTGAATAATTATACATGTATAGTCTTTGATGCCCTAGGGAAAGAGCATCAGATAAATTACACGCTGGACAATTCCATCATTCTAATTTTCTGCCTCTTAGTGGCAGCTTTTGTTGTGTTTGCTTTTCACAGGAGAGCTCCGAGGGACATTAAAGATCATCTGAACCATGATAAGACTAGTGATACTTTTCTGTATCCTAGCACAACCCCATGGCCAGAATTTTTTTTGGGAATGGCCTTGGTCCCAAGCTTTTGTTCACTCTACCGGATCCATGGGAAACGTGGAAGGTTTAAACCTATCAACTCTTGTTATGCATGAAAATCAGATATACACTAGACAGGATTGGGAATTCTAAATAGTATTGATTCAGAAGTATTAATGAATAAATTGGCTGCCACAACTAAAGATTTGACTAAATTACAACAACCACTACAGTCATCCTTATTGGCTTTGGGAACACATGACTGGTTGTTATCAAGCATATTACCAAATTGGGAAAAAGTAAATGTAAAAGATCATAAATTAATAATTGATGCACTCAATGCTACACAAAACAATGTTTCTTTGGCCCTCAGCTGTATCCAAGCTCAATTGTGGATACAGTCGGTTGCTGCCTCCATTATAAGAGAAGGTGAAGAAGGCACTTTCCCTACTGAAATTCAGAAAATAATTTGGGACAATGCCACTGACTTTGAAAGAGAATTCCAATCCTGGCAGAACTTAGTAAATTTTATTTACAACCCCATTACAAACACGGCTATAGCTTTTGTGTTAACCATATGTAATGCTTCAGTACATTTGATATTCCCTATCATTTCGTTAGGATTGAATTATGATGGAGCTATTCTCTATCCTTCCGAGCATAGGGAATGGGCCCATCAAATTGGTGAGAAATGGCAAACTGTTAACTTAGAATCCTGTACAACAAGGGTTTATCAGTCATTTTGAAATTCATCCTAATGAGGCCCCTGGAACAGTCCTTATATATATAGGCAATGGTTGTGCATGCTTTAGAATTATTTGTGATATGGTATTTGTAGAAAACATGGTAGTAGACACTAAAAATCATTCAAACTTCTGTGCTTGCAATTTTACTAGAATTACAGGATGTGATTTTTCGTATAAAGCTCCAGTTACTACTCATTACCTTTTGCAATCAAATTATACATTGATTCACAAACTATCACCTACTCCCATTGGAATGAACTTAACTCTGGTAAAGCAATTGTTGCTTCACCAGGACTTAATAGAAAATTTGGAAAAAATTAAGAAAAATGGGCAGAAAACCCTGATAACTGTTCATCATAATGTGAAAGAAATACATCGTGTTATAGAAAGGGTAAGAAAGGATGTCGAGCACAAATGGTGGGATACTCTTTTTGGGTGGTCACCTACTGCTACAAGTGCCCTGAACAAATTGTGTCATCCTATAATTGTCCTTTTGATTTTAGTTTTAATTGGTTTTCTTTTTTCAGCAATCTTATTCATTATGAATTGAAGAATGATGAAACGGTTAACACGGTTGACGTCCATAATTAATGCTCATAACCTGGCAGATATTCTCTCCCCTATGGACATCCCCAAGACTATTGACACAAGGCGATTATAAAATTTGAATGTATATTTTGAAATTATTTCCTTTTGTAATCTTGTGAAAATTACTTTTGATTCTTCTGAAAAGAATTATCTTAATCAATGCTGATTGTTATTATTGTTTTGATTAATTGTGATTTGTTTGATTATTGTTTCCTTTTCCTTTTCTACTTTTCCTTTTCCTTCTTTTTCTCCCTCTCTACATACTACCTCTGTTTCTCGGGATATACTACCAATGTTGATGAGTCCTGAAGACTTCGCAACACCACTACGGAACCCTGCTGAAGAAGATCTCCTGAGGACAATCGTGAGTCACGGGATGATGTAAGAGTCTGTCTGAAGTCCCCCTCATTTGCCTCACGATCGTCATAAGGACCCTGAGGACCCCACTGCAGTTCTGGCCTGCTCGAGGTGGATGCTTGCCTATTGTCTGTGGGTGCATTTTCCTGTGTCACCACGCCACGGTACACTGGCTTTGAGCAGTGTAATGGCAGTTTCTGTACCTGAAGATTGCACTTGCTGCATGGTCCCTGCTTCACGACAATAGCCTATGAATTTCCCCACCTCTTGGCCAAGGGAACTTTCTGGGGTAACTTTGGTGGTCCCCCACGGAAAATCCTTCATCTGCTTTGCAACCACCGTGACAGACAGAGATCAAAACCCCCTCCCAAGGACTGAGATTGAGACCCCTATATGAAGCCCCTCTCAAGGACTGAGACATCAGACCCTGACGACCCCAGTATAGGGGGCTGGGGCTGACTCAACCAAAGCGAGATGTTTGCCTGGAGGCGTGATCGTTGGACCAAGAAGACAATGGCTCTCACTTACTGCTAAGAACATGGACTACCTGTTCCCCCCTCGGGAGTTTCAATACATTTACCTGTTCCCCCCGTGACTGAGGACTATAATAAAAACCCCTGAGTTAACCAGAAATTTGAAGAGAGACTCTCCCTGATGTGACAGGCGGACCCATCGACCGGACCACAAGGACTCCGTCTCCACGTTTGGTAGCTATATCCCCCCCTTTCCTCTATCTCGTTCTCTATCTCTTTCTCTCACTCTTAATCAGTCTATCGCATTTGCTATGGTCAATCAATAAAAGGTGCATTTGTTTTAATGCTGAAATCCCCTCTGTGTTGTGTTTTGCACTCTGAGATCAGTAAACGAACCATCACGACCCCCGCTTCTACGAGCAGATCGTGACAGGTGGGCATTTGGAATAGCAGCTGTAGAGACAGGGAGTGTTAAGCAGTTGAATACCTTGCCTGGACTATCAGAGAACCCATCTGCTGTAGGTCTTCTGAAGGTGGAAGAGCAACAAGTGCCAATTGCCACTTCAACAGTGCATTGCCGACAGTACAGAACAACTCGAGATGCCGTGATCCCCATCCACAAGATGATTCATGAGCTGGAGACTCAAGGGGTGGTCAGCAAAACCCACTCACCCTTCAACAGCCCTATCTGGCCTGTGTGCAAGTCTGATGGAGAATGGATATTGACTGTGGACTACCATGCTTTGAACGAAGTGACTCCACCATTGAGCACTGCTGTGCTGGACATGCTGGAACTCCAGTACGAGCTGGAGTCCAAGGCAACAAAATGGTACGCCACCATTGACATTGCTAACGCATTTTTCTCCATTCCTCTAGCTGCAGAATGCAGGCCTCAGTTTGCTTTCACCTGGAGGGGCGCGCAGTACACCTGGTACCGACTGCCCCAGGGGTGGAAACACAGCCCCACCATCTGCCATGGACTGATCCAGACTGCACTAGAAAAGGGTGAGGCTCCAGAGCACCTACAGTACATTGTGTGGGGAAACACAGCAATGGAAGTGTTTGAGAAAGGAGAGAAGATCATCCAGATTCTCCTGAAGGTTGGCTTTGCTATCAAGAAGAGCAAAGTTAAGGGACCTGCTTGAGAGTTCCAGTTTCTAGGAGTAAAGTAGCACGATGGAAGGCGTCAAATTCCCACTGAAGTCATCAACAAGATCACAGCAATGTGTCCACCAACCAACAAAAAGGAAACACAAACTTTCCTAGGCGACATAGGTTTCTGGAGGATGCACCTTCCTGAGTACAGCCAGATTGTGAGCCCTCTCTACCTGGTTACCCGCAAGAAGAACAATTTCCACTGGGGCCCTGAAAAGCAACAAGCCTTTGCCCAGATCAAGCAGGAGATCGCTCATGCAGTGGCCCTTGGCCCAGTCAGGACAAGACCAGAGGTGAAGAATGTGCTCTACTCAGCAGCCGGGAACAATGGCCTGTCCTGGAGCCTTTGGCAGAAGGTGCCTGGGGAGACTCGGGGCCGACCACTAGGATTCTGGAGCCGAAGCTACAGAGGGTCCGAAGCCAACTACACTCCAACAGAGAAGGAAATCTTGGCTGCCTATGAAGGAGTTCAAGCTGCCTCAGAAGTATAGGCACTGAAACACAACACTTGCTGGCACCTCGACTACCAGTGCTGGGATGGATGTTCAAAGCAGAAGTTCCCTCTACCCACCATGCCAACAATGTCACATGGAGCAAATGGATTGCCCTCATCACTCAGCGCACCCACATTGGAAATCCAAATCGCCCTGGGATTTTGGAGATAATTACAAACTGGCCAGAAGGTGAAAACTTTGGTCTCATGGATGAAGAGGAGCAGGAACAAGTGACACGTGCTGAAGAAGCTCCACCATACAACCAACTGCCAGCAGAAGAAACATGCTACGCTCTTTTGACTGACGGTTCCTGCCGCATCGTTGAGATGAACTGGAAGTGTAAAGCAGCCGTATAGAGCCCCACACGACAGGTTGCACAAGCTACTGAAGGAGAAAGTGGGTCAAGCCACCTTGCTGAACTCAAAGCTGTTCAACTGGCCCTGGACATTGCTGAAAGAGAGAAGTGGCCAAAGCTCTACCTCTACACTGATTCGTGGATGGTAGCCAGTGCTCTGTGAGGATGGCTGGAGAAGTGGAACAAGGCCAATTGGCAGCGCAGGGGAAAGCCAGTCTGGGCTGCAGATGAGTGGAAGGACATTGCCACTTGGGTAGAGAAGCTACCTGTCAAAGTCTGTCATGTAGATGCCCATGTCCCGAAGAGTCGGGCTAATGAGGAGCACCGAAACAACGAGTAGGTAGATCAAGCTGCAAAGATAGAGGTGTCAAAGATAGACTTAGATTGGCAACACAAGGGTGCTGCCTCCGCTGAGGCGTAGCAACCTGGTCCAGGAACAACACGGCAGCCACACCCAGGCTGCTCGGGCCACCAGCTGACAGACACCAGTGTGGTGGATGGCAAATGGCATTTTATTAACTGATTACATGGAGTTATAAAAACCTCTGTTTGCTACATCATATCCGTCTGGTTACGTTACAAGTTACCTGTTGCTTACCTTATCAGGGACACTAAACAACTAAGTGTTGAGGGAGGGGTTCTGTCTGCCTGTACAACATGATATCTTCCGACCGCCTGTCCCTAATCTCCCACATCTCCCCCCCGCCCCCCATCATGATTAAGTAAACACCTATAAAAGTATAAATGTTATAAAAAATGCAAAAGCTGTTAAAGTTAGTATAATGGGATACAAAAGTGATATAACATGTTAGTAATAAGTGCACTTCATGGTAGTTGCAGGCGTTCCACAAATAGGATGTCGACTTTCTCTAAACAACTTCTGACAAACGACACTAACTTGTTCAAAATGCTAGGCCCAAAAATCAATCTCAAGAGTATCATGGTGAGACGGCCTATTATGGTGGAAACAAGGATGGCTAGCCATGGGGACTGATTGAACCATGACTCAAACCATCCTTGTTGGGCCTCTCTCTCTCTCTTTCTCTGTGCCAATCTTTCTCTCAGTTCAGCCATGGAGTCTCGCACGACTCCAGTTTGGTCTGCATAAAAACAGCATTCTTCTCTCAAGGCGGCACACAGGCCTCCTTGCTGCATGAGCAAGAGGTCCAGTCCTCGCCTGTTCTGCAGGACGACTTCTGAAAGCGAGGAGATAGATTCCTCCAGAGAGGAGATGGATTTTTCAATTCTTAACAAGTCCTCGTCAATGGTCATTTGCAGCTGAGAAAGTCCTTGGTGTTGGGTCACGAGAGCTGAAACACCTGTGGCTGTACCGGCAAGCTCCTAGGCCAAGGAGCATTGCAATGGTTATACCTGTTAATTCTTCTCTTTTGTGGAGCTGGATAGTTTCTTCTAAAAAGCGATACATTTCTTCTTCTTGGTGATACAGGGCTCTAGGAACAATCAGAACTTGGACACAAAAGTCAGCAAGGTTATTGAATTTACCAAGGTACACACAGGGCGTTATTCCAGATTGTTGACAGACCCACATTCCTGGTATGAATGGGACTGCCCACTTATCAGTCTTTTGGCTAGGTTGGATGAACTCAGCACAAATGTTTCCCATCTGCTTTGCCAAGGTTACATTGCCAAAGCACTTGCCTCGGCCTGTGACTTGACTCAGGGTAATTTCCCTTCAAGGGGTGTCCCACCTACAGTTGTGTGGATTATCTGCTGCAGAATATTCGAAAGGAACATCAAGGGCGACACCCTCATAAAAAGGAGGTTCTGCATTATAACAAAACCAGCATGGTTTTGTAAAGTTTAGATTGGATTGGTTCAACGACAAAACGGTAGCATTTAATACACTAAGAAATGGATTGTAAGGATCTGACTTAGGTTTTTGGTAGATAGCTAAAGGATTGAATGAGGAGGAGATGCCAGGTGTGGCCTCTCTCCTGCATCTGCGTGCTGTGAGAATCTGATAGGGTCTAATTGATTGGGGTACTGAAGGTAGGAGTCTCATAATTTGTATGTTCGCCCAATTTAAATGCTTGGCTGCATTTAAAGCATGCCATTTCACTAGTTATTGTGGTATGGACAGCTGCTTGGATTGGGCCTAAATGCTCCTCTTTTAAAGCATGCCTGATCATGTCTGCGAGGTTGGACCCGGGTGGTAATGATCTTAAAATGTCCTTAGTGGGTGAATTGCATTGTTGGCACAGGCACTCTGCTAACACAGGACCCTTTGCCTCTGAAGGCAAAGCTGAGGAGTCAAGTGATGCTTGGAGCCAATCTACAAATTGTGTAAAACTCTCACTCTCACTTTGCTTTATTGTGGACCATGATGATGGTTTAGCAATGACCATGGAAGCAGAGCGGATGGCTTCCCTGGCAGCACGGGTAGTTGTCATGACCTCATGGGCCCGCAGGCCCTCGGCTTGTACCTGGGGGGTGATCATGGTTGGGTCTGTGCCCATGAGCTGCTGCAGGCTGGACTCATATAGAGGATGATCTGGACCAGTGACCAGAGCAAGTTGCTTTGCACAATTGACCTCCCACTCTTGTTTAAGAACTATCATCCCTGTCCCATCAAAAATCAATCTGCAGGTTTGCTTTATGTCAAATGGGAGCATGTCATCCCCTCCAAAAACACTATCAGTGAGAGTAGAAACCATAGCTGAATTGATCCCTCTGTCAGTGATTGCTTTAACAATTGCTTGAACATCCTTAGGGTTTACTGGGGAGTATGTTCTCTGGTTTCCACCTGCCCCCCCCCACTCGGACTGGAAAAGCCAGTGTGGCTGATGGACCCCAATCAGCACATGCGACTTTTATTTTTCTCCAGTCTGTGGGAGGAGTTAATTTTTTTTCTGACTTCCCCTCAACCCAGGTAGAAACATTGTTGTTACTGATTTTATATACTGTTACTACTTCTTTGTCAGAGCTGGAGCCAGAGCCGGCAGCAGAGGACTGGCTGTGCCGGTCCCTGCTGGAGTTCGATTCAGAGTCAGAAGTCAACTGACTAGCTGCTTCCAGGCTCCGGAGCTTTTTGGTCGGGCTCCGACCCCGTCCCTTTCCCTCAGGGCTGGGCCGTCCCTTCCCTCTGGGCCCCCGCCCCTTTCCCTCAGGGCTGAGCCACTCCTTCCCCCTGGGCCCCTGCCCCTCTCTCTCAGGGCTGAGCCGCCCCTTTCTTCCCCCCTTTAAACTGTGTTCATTAAAAGAATGTGCTTTTTGGCAAGCGTTCTGACGAGCTTAAATTCCCTCTTTCTTCTGTTCGCGTGTGCCTGCGCTATCAAACAACCTGTTGGCAGCAGACACACTGTGTAAAAAACTTTCTTTGTTTACTGATTCCTGGTTGTCTGCCAAATATTCCGATTTAGTTACAATTTTGTTTTTTCCCAGCGATTCAATGCAATCTCTTGCCATATAGGGTGGAGGTCCCCCTCAGCCCCTTCTCCCAGTGACCCCCCGGCAGAATTTTTGGCAATATTCCTGGCTTCCTCAGCTAATCAATCATAAAACAATTTTGCCTGATTTTTTTCTTCAGCAGCTAACTCTGGACTTGAAGGCCTTGAAGGAAGATTTTGCTATTGCAAGCCTCCGCAGTCGTCAGGACAAACTTTATCAGCAGTCTGAACAGAGTCATTGTCTTTCAGACTGCATTTTCCTACACTCTGATAATCCCCTTTAAAATTTTCCTCTGAAAACGTTTCTTCTAAAACAGTTTGCGTTGCAGCTCCTACATCGAGCTGCGGCGTAAATTTTAGGCAATTCTGTGCAGCTTTCCAGGTCTCCTGTTCCTGCAAAGCCTTCTGCAAAGATTGCACAGCCCTCCCCCATGACTTAAGATACTTTGCCGACCCTGAAAACATAGTTTCCTCGGCTAGAGTTTTTGTACACCGATCCCAAATATCTGGGTGGAGGATTTCCACCGGACGATACTAAGTTGCAAAAACCTCGTCACTGCAAGGGTAACATCTTTTGCTTTACAATCAATTCCCCATTGTTTATGAATCTGAGATACGACCTTCTTGAGGGCTTCCATCCTCCTCACGGGTCCTGGGGCGTCCCCCTCGCCGAGCTGGCCCGCCGCTCAGCCGTTGTTCACCCGTCTAGGTGACTCCCCATCTCCCGGGCGACTTCCCGGGGCTTTGGCACCACTTGCTGCCTCTGCTGAGACATAGCGACCTGGTTCGGGAACAACACGGCAGCCACACCCAGGCTGCTCGGTCCATCAGCTCACAGACACCAGTGTGCTGGATGGCTAATGGTGTTTATTAACTGGTTACATGGAGTTATACAACCTCTGTTTGCTACATCACATCTGTCCTCTTACGTTACAAGTTACGTGATGCTTACCTTATCAGGGACACTAAACAACTAAGTGTTGAGGGAGGGATTCTGTCTACCCGTACAACATGATATCTTCCGACCGCCTGTCCCTAATCTTCCACAACACACACACACACACACACACACACACACAGAGTTACCAACTCCTGGATTCCAGCAGTGTTCAGATAGAAATTCCAAGAGGAGGTGGGGTCAAGATGTGTGCTTGCCTTGTGGTCAGCCTTGAATACCCCATGGTCTTCCTGGGCCCTTCCCCCATGTGGAACTTTGGGTCACTTGGTGTCTCAGGAGCTGGGCTGGGGGCTGCAGAGGTGGCTGTGGAGCATTGCCTTTGGTGTGCCAGGGATTGGCAGACACTGCTGGGCTGGGATAGACGCTCTGGGGGGATTGGGGTTACAGGGCAGGGCAGTGCTGGGGTTTCAGGGCAGGGCAAGGCTGGACCTGCCCCTTCCTCCCTCACACACAAAATGTTTCCAGCCAACAATCTCCTCCAGTCTCTCACAACAGGCAATGCTGGAGGTGGAATCCCAGTTGTGACCATGGGCACCTGGACAAAAAGGAAAGTTCTTTTCCATAGGAAGGTGTAATGGTTTTAGTTAAAACTGGGCAGAAACACTAATTAATGTAGTGACTACACATTCATGAAATTTTGCTTGCTAAATTTAGTGATCTTAGTGTTTACTCTCTTTTTGTGGGAGAGGATCAGGAGAAGCAAAACAGCTTCAAGCTTAAAAAACAATTTTATTTTTCTTTTAACACACACTAAAAGAATAGAAAATATAAGAAAAGAAAAGATTAGAAAAAAAACCCAAAAAAACACCAAAATGCAACTTCAAAACACTCTTCCCTTCCCTTACAAACAGTTAACTTTCTTACAAACAACACAGAGAGACACAACCTGTGATTTTCAATCAGTTTCACCATTTAAGCATAATCTTTCATCACTTTGGGAGAGGAGTCTCTCTAGAGTCTAATGGAGACATTCACCACAAGCCAAAAACAGTCCTGGGGCTCTCAATGTCACAGATATGCACCTTCTTGGAGTTTTTGCAGACTGTGCTGTTCCACCGATTAGTAGCCCTTCCCCTGGCTACTCATGGGCCTCTCAGTGTATTTGGGGTACTGTTTAAGAAAGCTTCTTCTAGTATAAAAAAAGGATTCTCTTCTAGCTCGAAAATCATTTCTATGTCAAAAGATATAGAGACCTCCTTTTAACCCATGAACTGAGGGCTTCAAATCACTTTCTCTCTAAAATCATCTTGGTCTCAAAGGCTGAGACCTCCTTTTACCCCAGGAGTGAGGGGCTGTAAGATTCCCACTTAAATCTCAATCATATCAATCCCCAACTTTGACTAGAACTAGCATTCCCACAAACAACATTAGGATGTTACAAGAAACAGTCCATTTCTCCACAGTTTACAGCAGAAAAGTTTGGTTGAAAAGGTCCACATCCTCAATCCCTCTTCTGATAACCTTTATCAGTTCTTTCACTCTTGCTCCACTGACTTCATGCGGCGTCTTTCCTACGTCCCCTCTGTCTCTTTCTTTTCTCTCTCAGGGAAGGGTCAGGCCTTGGAAGCTCCATGTTGCCAGGACAGGGTTAACTCTGCCCAGGCCTGCAGTGGCCATGTGATTTCTGCTCCAGGCAGCAGTCTCTCCATTTCAGATCAGCCTGGTTTCCTCCCTCCACTCTTTCTTCCCTGTCCGGAAGACACCGGAGGAGGGGAGCGGGAGGAGAGCTCTGCCCACCCCTCGGTGACAATCGGGGCAGCCTTGGCCAAACCGGGCCCATAGCTGTTATCAGGGGAGATCCCTCCCTGCTCTGGGGTCTACCAGGGAGGCTTTTTCAAAGTGGCTGATGTTAAGCTCCAACCTCTCCTCCCCCAGGGAGCCGATGGAGTCCGGCTGGGCCTCGGGCGAGCTTCCCCCCGAAGGGGGAGGTGGGGTGTGGGGAGCAGTAGGACCCACTCGATGTTACCTGTTCAGCTGAGCAGGAGGAAAAGGGCCTGACCTGAACAAACCCAGGATTTATATGGGTACTGCCCAAAGTCACATTCAACATTCTCAGTGGCCAAAGCAGGTGCCAATATCTCAAAACAGCTTCTGATAGGTCCTTGTCCATTCTAAAATTATTTCTAGGGTCCTGACAGGGTAACACTTCACATTCCCCCCTAACTAAAACCAAACTGTGAGAACCCATGACAGTGACCTTTAGGCTTTGCAGGGCTCAGGCACAGTGCCTGTGACAGAGTCAGGGCTGAAGTCACACTCTGTGGGCTGGGGCAGAGCCCGGCCAGAAATGACCTGAGATGGGCTCAAATGCAATGATGGGACCATGGCCAGACCCTCATGTTCTTCAGTCCCACCTCACATCATTGCCAGGGCCAGAGAAAGGGACAGGTGACTTCTCAGCATGGGTCACAGGAACCTGGGTCACCAGAGCCCTTCCCAAAGTGGCAATGGCCCATTAACAGAAGATATCTCCCTGGAGGGAGGATGGGTCATGGAAGAGATCAAGAACATTGCCCCATTTGGTTTTACACAACTGGCCCATTAAGAGAAGATCCCCCTCAGAGATATGAGGGATGGGTCATGGAAGACATAAACAACCTGCCCCAGCTGGTGTTCACAGATGGTAATAGAATACATTTTTTTGATTAAATCTTGCATTGTAAGACAGGGCTTGAGGCTCCTTGCCCAGGAGCTCTCAGGCTTTCCTCAAGGCTACTGATATAATAACAGGACTAAAAATAAGAACCAAGAAACAGAGAATCTGTTTACAAACAACGCAAAACTTAGATGACACACAACACGATGATGGATACGTCACCAATTAGGTGTCCTGAAGGATGTGTGAAGAAGTGGCTTAACCATTTGAGAGGCACCAGTACTTGTGGACAGTAGTGCTAGAATCCATAACTGGAGTTTAACATAAATAAAACATATATTAAATATACACAGACACACACACACCCACACATATATATACACACATATATACATAAAATAAACTGCTTCTGCTAAAATCATATTGATTCTGCTGTTCAGTTGCCCAGGGTTTCCCCTGCACTGGAGAGGCTCTGCAGGACTGACAGGATGGGCTTTGGGGCTGTGAGGAGAAGCTGAGGGACCTGGGCTGCTGGACCTTCTGAAGAGGAGGCCCAGGGCTCATCCTGCAACTGCTGCAAGGGTGGCCTCAGAGAATCACAGAATCAGTCAGGTTGGAAAAGATCTTGCACATCATGAAGTCCAACCTGTGTCCTGAAACCGCCTTGTCTCCTTTGAGACTCCTCCAGGATAAAAAACTGACAAGCTGGGGACAGAGTGGCTGGATAGAAGGCAGGCAGAAAGGGACCCGTGGGGACTGATGGACAGCAGGCTGGACAAGAGCCAGCAATGTGCCCAGGTGGCCAAGAAGGCCAATGGCACCTGCCCTGGATCAGGACAGTGTGGCCATCAGGACCAGGGCAGTGATTCTTCCCCTGTGCTCGACACTGGTTAGGCAGCACCTTAAGTGCTGTGTCCAGTTCTGGGCCCCCCAGCTTAGGAAGGACATGGAGGGGCTGGAGTGTGTCCAGAGAAGGGCAACAAGGCTTGTGAGTGGTCTGGAAGACAAATCCTGTGAGGAGAGGCTGAGGGAGCTGGGGTTGTTTATCCTGGAGAAGAGGAGGCTCAGAGGAGACAAGGCAGTGTCAGGGCAAAGGTTGGACTTGATGATGTCCAAGGTCTTTTCAAACCTTGCTGATTCTATGATTCTCTGAAACCACACTTGCAGAAGTTGCAGGATGAGCCTTGGGCCTCCTCTTCAGAAGGTCCAGCAGCCCAGGTCCCTCAACTTCTCCTCACAGCCCCAAAGCCCATCCTGTCAGTCCTGCACAGCCTCTGCAGCTCCTCCTCCTTGCCCAGAACAGGGAGCCCCACATCCAGAGACAGCAGCCCAGATGTGCCCCCCTGGCCTGTGGTGCCTCTGGCAAGGGAGCAGCATGAGACACTGCAGAAACCTGCAGACAATTCCTGAAGCACTTGGAGGATGATCCTGCTCCCCAAGGGATGTTGCCATGGTGCTAACTCAGGAACTGAAACGGGGAGTGGGGCCAGGGAGGAAAGGGCAACAGGGATGGACTGTTTGCAGGGGAGGAAAGAGGGCAATAAGAAAAAAATAAGGACCACGAAGAATAAAGAAAGCCAAGGGGAAGTAAAGGAAATTCTAAGGGCAGTTTGGAGATGGCTGCCAGGCAGCCCTGGCTCTGAGCAACAACATCTGCTGTGGCACAGGAAACTCCAAGCTCATGGGAACAAAATTTCTGGCTGATTTCAGAGGCCACCACAA